>SNQJ01S0059722.1:26735-42599 GCA_010110895.2 Picea sitchensis | reverse complement strand
GCATGGTGTATTGTGGTGTATTGGTGTAACTCTTATACTATTGTTGATTTCTCATTGGATATAATTGAATGGTTTAAGTATAAGTTGAAAAGGTTTTTTAAATTGTACTTGATATTGATTCACCCCCCTCTCAGTGTCAACAAGTGATAGTCATCTTTATTGACTTGTCGTTTGGGTGCTAGGGTTAATCGTAAGGGATTAGATAGTTAACTTGATCTCCTAGCGCATTGATTTAGCTTATGTTGAGGGTCCAGTTTTTTTGTTCTGCCACGGTTGTTGTCGCTCTTATCACCAGGCAATAGAATGACTCCTAATGAGGGGATAATTGCGCGCCCTAATGGATAGAGGTGAAGGATATGATTCCCATTGTGGGCATTGTTCGTTGTAGTTGTTATTGGTGTTTGGGTTGTAAAGCCTTCTTGCGTTTGGATGCACAACATAGAGGTTCTATTTACTGGCCTTTGAGGTCATTGTGTTAGGATGGGGGATGTTGTCCCTTATCCTGTAGGAATTATAGTGTTTGTTTCGGGTGGGTAGTCATTTCTATCTTTGGTTTTACACATGTTTCTCCCAACTGCTCATTGTGCTAGTGCGTTGAGTCGTTGATGTTTGTTGCCTGATCTACGGGTGTGTGTTCGTCGTCAGGTTGTGTACTGGTTCAACTGTTGTCATCATTTCCTTCCAGCCTAAAACCAAAAAATAAAATTCACCTTTTCTTCATTGCAGTCGTAACGATTGGGGTTGTTACATATGGTATCAAAGCGGGTTCAACCCACAACTTGGGAACACTTTGGCTTTCGTTGATATGATAATTGATTATAATGTTTCTAATTAAGTTTACTTGTATTCATGTAGGTAATCATGGTTAGAGGACTCCGCGGAGGCATATGATGGGGTGCTAGGGGAGGAGGCGTGACGCTTCCAATGGCATCCATGGCTGAGGGGTCTAACCCCCAGGGAGACGAGTAGGTTGTCGGGCAAGAGCATATAATGGTGGGTGATGTGGTTGGGATAATGAGGTATTTTAGCAGATGTCTAAGGCACTAATCAACCATTTGGATAGATATGAGGCCAGGGCACTGACACCCCCTGAGGGTCCAATGTGTGCTCCGGTCAGTACTGGTAGCATTCACCGTGAACTCTTTGTTGCTCTAGACAGCGCAGTCGCCGAGGCATGGTTGGAGAATATGGCGATGTAATTTGCACTTCGCGACTATACCTCCAACATGAAGGTCTACATGGAGGTCTTTCAACTGAAGGTGAGCACTCTTCTATAGTGGAATACACTCCTGCCACAATTGAACATGATCGTCGAAGATGTGTCATGGGAACTGTTCGAGGAATAGTTCTGAGAGAGGTACCTATCAAAGAAATTCATTGAGTGTCAACACAATGAGTTCAATGCCTTACAACAGGGTGGTCGTATGGTGCCCGAGTACGAGGCCCATTTTATGGAGTTGCTTCGGTATGCTCCACACCATAATACCGAGAAACTTAAGTTCAATAGGTTCTTGTTTGGCCTTAATGTCAGCATTTGTGAAAAGGTTAGGATTCTGATGTCGTTAACCTTGCATGATGTCGTTTAGAAGGCCCTCATTGCATAGGAGGATCTTATCAGCAGGGGTCGGAGCAGGACTCCAGCGATACCAATAGGGCATGTGTCATCTGGCGCGCAGCAGCATCAAACACCAACTAGAAAGACACCAGTACATCGTGGATTCTAGAGAGGATCCACTTTCACTACACCTCGGTGACCAGTAGCAATACACTCCTTACCATGGACCATAGCATCATCGACAACATCAAACACAACAACAATAGTTTAGGCCTGTTCAGAAGAACAGACCTGGATTCTAGGTCGGTGGGCCATCAACTTCTACTTCAGGTACCGAGAGTACTGGACCGAAGAAGGGGTGTTGGACTCGTGGGGAGCCACACTACCAGCGCAACTACCCCGTGGAGAGGACCAGAGAATCTGGATTAGCCAAACCCACCACCATGGGATATTTTTGCAAGGCCCAACGGATTCATGCAGTGGTGAATAACTGCTAGGTAGAGCACCAATCGACTGTGCTTGAGACATTAGGTATCATTTCTGACTAGAACATTAGCATTTCGATAGATCTCGGTGCTACTGACAGTTTCATTTCTGGTGCAGCGCTAAAAAGAATTAAGGTAAAGGCAGTCGAACAGAATTAGTTTATCTTTGTAGAGATGGCTTCGAGATCCAAACAGAAGGTTGGAGGAAAGGTTACGGACTGTACCCTTAACTTGGATGAGTCTGCCACCAAGGCCAACATGTACGTCATGATATTAGGATCTTATGACATCGTGATCGGTATGGATTGGTTGGAATCACATGAGGCGATACTCAATTGTAAGATGAAACAGTTGAGCTTGGTTGATGATGAGGGACAAAGACGTGTGATTGTAGGTCGAAACCAAGGAGTTTCCCTGAGGTTCATCTCTTCCCTGCAGTTATGGAAGAGCATGCACAAGGGATGTAATCTTTATGCAATACTTGAGTTAAATGAGAAGGGAGTAGCAGAAGGTATAGAACACCTTCCGGTGGTGAGAGAGTTTGCAAACGTCTTCTCGAAGGAGTTACTTGGGATGCCGCTGGAGAGGAAATTAGAATTTACCATAGACCTAAAACCGGGGACTGAACCAATAGCAAGAACGCCTTATCATATGTCAACCCCAAAGTTACAGGAGTTGAGAATGAAACTAAAGGAGTTGTTGGACCTGGGACTCATACGTCCCAGTGTGTCACCCTGGGGTGTGCCTGTTATTTTCATATGAAAGAAGGATGGGTCATGGAGACTCTGCATTGACTACCATCAATTGAACAAAGAAACAATCAAGAATCGGTATCCATTTCCAAGGATTCATGATTTGTTCGATCAGATGAAGGGTGCAACGTTGTTTTCAAGGATCGATTTGCGATCAGGGTATCACCAGTCACAGAACAAGGAGGATGTTGTCCCTAAGACCTCCTTTAAGATGAGGTTTGGACATTATGAGTTTACTATTTTACCGTTTGGACTGACTAACACCCCAGGGGTATTTATGAGTTTGATGAATGGGGTGTTCCGTGAGTATTTGGACAAGTTCATCCAAGTATTCATTGACGATATTTTGACTTACTCTTGGACGATGGAGGACCATGACGAGAACTCATGCTTAGTACTACAGTGTTTGTGAGAGCACAAAATGTATGGGAAATTGTCCAAATGCTCGTTTTATCAATCGAAGATTCACTACTTAGGGCATGTCATCTCCGAGGAAGGTATCGTTGTGGATCCAACAAAGGTCGAGGATATTATGGAATGTCTTGCATTGACGAATGTCCTAGAAGTTTGTAGCTTCATGGGTTTAGCAAGATACTATCTACGGTTCGTCGAGGTATTTTAGAAGATAGAATATCCAATTACGGAATTGCAGAAAAAGAACATGAAGTTTGTTTGGACCGAGAAATGTGCAGAGGCATTTCAGAAGCTCGAGGAGTTGTTGACAACAACACCAATACTAAAGGTCCTTGACATGGATGTGGACTTCTTGGTATGCACTGACGTATCCAAGGAAGGCTTAGGTAGAGTCTTGATGCAAGACGGTCGAGTGATTGCTTACATCTCAAGGAAACTAAGAAGGCGGGAGGAGAACTATGCGACACACAATTTGGAGTTGTTAGCCATTGTATATTCCTTGAAGGTTTGGAGACACTACCTTGTTGGACTAAAATTTGAACTAAAAATGGACCACTTTGGACTACAACACATATTTACGCAAAGAGACCTGAATGCATGACAATGACGTTGGTCGGAATTTCTTAGCGAGTAAGATTTCAAGATGACTTACATAAAGGGGACATTGAACCGAGTGGCGAATGCATTGATTTAGAGACCTCGCATCTTTTCGGTGTTGCCTCTTCAGAAAAATCTACATGAAAATATTCTAACTTTACAATGCGACGATGACTGGTACAAAGAGGTCAAGGATTTTATCGGACAAAACACAATGATGGTACCAATATTTGAAGACTTACGTTTGACGACGATGGATTATTGAGATTTAAAAATCAAATTTACTTACCACCGAACGACGAGTTGAGGAGTTTGATCTTAAACGAGGCTCACAGAGTAGTGTACATGGCTCACCCAGGGGTCACGAAGATGAGGGTGTACCTTAAACCCTTATTCTTTTGGAAAGGAATGAAGGTAGAAGTAGTCAACTATGTGTCCATATGTATAGAATGTCAATAGGTGAAGGCTGAACATAAACATTCAATAGGATTACTACAACCACACATTATTCCGAAATTGAAATGGGAGGTTATTTCGATGGATTTCATTGTTGGATTGCCACTGACGGTAAGGAGACACGACTTGATTTTTGTGGTAGTAGACACTTTGATGAAGAGTACTCATTTTGTTCCTGTGCATACAACGTATCAGGCACCTGACATAGCTAGAGTTTTCATCAGTGATATTGTGAGGCTACATGGTGTACCTAAGAGGATTATATCTGATCGAGGATCGTTGTTTACTAGATGATTTTGGACTAGTTTCCAAGAGGCCTTGGGAACCCAACTTAACATTAGTACTGCATATCACCCTGAGACAGACGGGCAGACCGAATGAACAAACCGAGTCTTGGAAGACATGTTGCACATGTACGGGATGGACCAATAGAAGCATTGGGAATAATTTTTTCCACTGGTAGAATTCACATATAACAACAGTTACCAAAGCACCATTAAGATGGATCCTTTCGAGTTTCTTTATGGGCGACCATGTTGGATGCCTCTGAGTTGGGGTCAGCTTGAGGATAGGGTCTTGGTGGGACCATAAGAGATCCAAGAAATGGAAGCTCAAATGAAAAAAATAAGATAAAGGATCAAAGAGGCGCAAGATCGGCAAAAGAGTTATGTCGATACGCGCCACGTCAACCGTAGTTACGAAGTTAGCGATCGATTCTTCTTGTGAGTAAAACTGCATAAGAGTTCGATCAAGTTTGGAAAGGGAGCTAAAATATCTCCTAGGTTTGTGGGACCCTTCGAGATTGTGGATAGGAAGGGGCATGTGGCCTATCGACTAGCCGTGCCTAATTCCTTGAGGCATATGCACGATGTTTTTCACGTATCTATTTTGAGACATTATATTAGTGATCCTACACATGTTATTTACATGAGTTCCTTGCAAGTATCAGATGAGGGGGCACTCACGGCTGAGCCAATCTGCATCATGGATCATCGCATTCTAAAACTACCATGTCAAATAGTAGATCAGGTTAAGGTCCAGTGGGACAACTATAGTTCACAATCGACGACTTGGGAGAACGCATATGATATGCGCTAATAGTTTCTATTTTTGTTTGATAGATAGACTTATGATATTGTGATACACATTATTTTGGCACTTATATACTGTTAAACTTTGTGACAAATTTTAGACCAAGAGGGGTTGTATGTAACATCCCGCTCTTGCGCGCACTGAGAGAACTTATTCTTTGAGGACACTTGCTTGCAAGTGATCCAGATTATTATACTATTGGTCGTTGATTATGATTATGAGGCATTATGGATGTGATTAGATGTTATTTTGTGTATCTACATAGATAGGTTCTATTGACTGGGTTCTCCTGAGTGTGCAAGACTTTGGACCTTGAGGATGCAGAGGCATTGATGAAACCCCTTGGACTCTGGATCAATTCAAGGAGTGGACTAATGGGTTTTGATGATTGTTTATATGACATATGAACATATGATTAGATGTTATGATGATTTATTTTATTTTTAACATGATTCATTGATGATGTCGGCTGACGATAGCTTGTCGACTAGACTCACATGTGGAGTAGAGGGGTCACGCACGACAACCAGAGACGTTGAGGGAGAGGTGTGGACAACATCCCTGCCATAGCCTACTAGAATTCCTGCTGTGGCTTGAACTTTAGGTTAACGATTACCTAGCTCGAGAATACCCACGATGTTGTGAGGGAAGACTGTTATAGTCACTCACGATGATTCTAAGGGGCACACAATAAGGTAGGGGATTTATTCCTTAGAGGCCCTTAGTCTCCTACAAGATCACCTAGCAGAGTATTAACTTCAGAGGTTTTTGATGTCTACCAAGTCAGTCAAGAGGTGAGAGGCACCCTTGGAGCACATAGTGCGTCCTAAATGGCACGTTGCGCAAGAAAAATGGAAAGAGGCGAGTGGCACCCTTGGAGCACGTAGTGTGTCGTGAACGGGACGTCGCGCAAGAAAAATGGAAAGAGGCAAGTGGAACCCTTGGAGTATGTAGTGCGTCTTGAAGGGCACGTTTCATAACGGAAACGGAAAGAGGCGAGTGGCACCCTTGGAGCACGTAGTGCATCCTGAAGGGCACGTCGTGCAAGGGAAACAAAATGAGGCAAGTGGCACCTTTGGAGCACCTAGTGCGTCTTGAAAGGCATGTCACATTTTTAACTAATAAGTGAATAAACCTAGATGGCCTTTGAATGAATCAAGTGATAAGAAAGATTTAAAAACAATTTCCCTAATAAAAATGTCACCCAGCCTAGGAAAATAAAATCTAGGTCTAAGTGACACTTGTGGTAATAATAATAATAATAATAATAATAATGATTAAACATGTGACGAGAAGAGGGTAAGAAATTCATTTAACTTATTAAAATCAAATTACTTTGGGGGATCAAATTTAAAAAAAATATATTGTTTTTCTACATATGCTAAATAAAATTTATTAATTAAAAAGAAAAAGGGGTAAATGGTAATATTCTACACTTGCTAATTTGAGTTTTAGATAAAAAGGGAAAAGAGGGAAATTTAAAAGAATTAGGAAACTAAGAGAAAAAGGGGGAAACATAAAGAAAAAGGGAAACATAAGAAAAAAACAGAATGACTAACTTAGTAAGGAATCTTGCCTTTAAGAACTTTCTAAATTGAACTCAACTAGTAATTTAGTAAGGGAGTAAGTCATTAAAATGTGTAAGGGAATTTGGGGACACCTAGGAGCGATTCTAGGAATGCTTTTAGGTGGGTGATGGAAATAGGAGTAATTAAATAATTAATGAAATTAATTTCTAGTGCAACGAAGGGGATGGGTGAAATGTGTACGAGGGAGGTTTTTCTGAATTAACTTAATGAAAAATAAATTAAATGGGAATTTAGGAAAGAAATCACTTAGAAAATATATATAAAGGATGGAGGAGGAGGAGGAGTAGGGATCTCTTATTTTATGCATAACGTTACCCTACAGAATATTTGACTTAACTGACTTATCTTGTGGTAGTTGGGATACCCAACTCGGGTAACGAGTGGTAGCTCGACCTTTCGAGGTGAGTTGGTTGCTAGTTGTTCTTTGGCTTAGAGCGTGTGGCCCCTTTGTGGCTCGAGGGGCTAAGGGCGAAGAAGAGTACCCTTAGCGTTGGCTGGGAGGTACCGAGAAATTCACATCAGTCGGCAAGTGAGAGCTGCATGGAGCGCACGGGACAAAGACTCGAAGTTGTCACCTTGGGCTACGGTACACATGATTTTATTTTGCATGATAGATTACTATTGATCTTGTGCTTTCATTAATGTACTTGTATTATGTAAAGAAGAGTGTTTTACTTAGCGTTTTAATCGAGAACTTAAAATCATCATAGCTTTACGCTCACTGCATTGATTTGATCTCCTTGGCCACCGATCCTTGATTGCCATGACTGTTCTGTTTGTTTTATTGATTATTTGAAGAGTTTGTGCTTTAGCTTTCGTCCTCATCCCTAGATCATCAGTCCATGCTTGAGAAGTTGGTCAAGAACTGAATCGATGGTCGTCACTTCCATGCATAGCGACCTATAGATTCTAATGCCCTGCTTTTTTTTGCATGGATGATGAGCAATGGATAAATTTTTCCCAGTTGTCTACCCTTGTTGATTGTTCCTGGTTGAATGATTGTCTTGCACCTTCTTGTGATTTATCACCTTTGTGTATTGTTTATCTTTCCTCCCCGCGAATTGCTTAATATCCTCAGCGCATGATCTTTGTGTTGCATTGGGCTCGACATTTATAAAACCTCTACATTTTATTATATTTCTATGGAAATATCCTCTATGTTTCAATACATTCTACCACAAAACTTTTCCTCTGCAATTTAATATATTGTGTAGGCAAATTTTACCTTGCATTTTAACACTTCTGGCCTGTGATTTTCCCTCTGCCTTTTATTATATTTGGATGACTATTTTAGCTTGCGTTTTAGCACATAAAGCAAAATGAATCTACCCTTGATTGAATGCAACATAAATTTTATTTACACAGTGAATTTTTTATTAGGTGTTTTTCTTGATGGATTGACAGATGATTTACTTCCGAATTTCAGTTTTTATTACACAATGATTTACCCTTTTTATGGTTAGCCATTGCCATTACGTTTTACCATGATTTGCACACTTTCAACCACGACTTTCCACACTTTCAACGACACTTTCAACCACACTTCTTCTCTATGTTTTATTATAATTGATGGCGAATTTTACCAGGCATTTTGGCCAAACGCAACTCATTCTACACCTGATCAATTGCCTGGCAGTGTTTTGGGCTTCCCCACTCCCACCCAATCTTACCAACGATTTTTACCTGAGGCAACTAGTTTGTTTTCACAGTTGCTAATTAGCGTTTTCATGCTCCCAATTCATACAACATTACTTATATCTTTTACTCTGTGTTGATCACCTAATGTCTACATTTATATACATAATCTTTTACCTGGGTGGCTTGCAACCATTTTTGTTTAGTTACAGTCTCCTTCTTCGTAGGCAGAAACTTATTTGAATGACAGTAGTAAGATTATGACTCAGCAATAGAAGATATGTGATAGCCTATGGTTTTAACACCTCCAAAACATGTTTGGGTAATTCTTACCTGCGCAGAGAATTTCGTGACTGTGGGTAGCATCCTCGATTTTCGTAACCTGTTAATTAATTTGTGACTGCATTGAATTCCTTTACTTGACTGATAAGGATGGTGGGACAACGTCTTCTTTGTTTACCATTTTTTTTATTATGATTAAATTATTTATGATGGTTAACATTGTATGACAACGTTCCCTCTTTTTACATATTATAACTCAGGGATTTTTGTTTGTTCTGCGATTCCATCCATTAATGAAAACTCTAACCTTTATTGTTGACTATGAATTCACTTGCTGTGAACTCACTCGATTTTACCTTTTTCTGAGTGAAAATTCATTACGATTTTAATGTATGTTTGACAACGACTCCATACTTTGAATGGTTGTGACTACCTTTGGACAGCTGACAGCTACCCTGCCCCTCGCGAGCACGGTCGCCCCACCAGGACCTTCAAAATCCGCGGGCCGAAGAGTTGACACTCTTCCTCCCCCTTTCGGGGTTTCGCAACCCACAGTCTCTCTCACACACACTCCCCCTTTTTAACTTGCCTGGGGAGAAGAATCGGAGTCTCGCCTCTCGCGAATCCCGACGTCGAATGTCTCCTTCCCGGATTACCGAGACCGAGGAAAGTCAACGTTGACTCTTCCTTCGCTTCTCGCCGCTCGGAGGATGTGTCCTCCCACACCCGGACTCGGAAATCCCGAAATGCCGATCCCGCGGTCTCGCTTTCTCGTGACGTCGCGCCTCAGTCGCCAATCGTCCCCCTCCCTGAGACCCGAAGTCCCGAGGTCGCGATGCCCGAAGTCGCGGGCTCCGTCAATGACCGTTGAACCTCGATAAGGAGAGAAGCGGTGGTCGAAGTTAGCCAACTCGTCCTCACGGCTCCCGGCTAAGTGGACCAGTCTCTCCCCTTTTTTTCTTCCAGGGTGCTCCGCCTCGATTTCGCTCGCACTCTAAGGAGTTCTCTGAGGTCTTGATCCC
Organism: Picea sitchensis; assembly: GCA_010110895.2. Lineage (NCBI taxonomy): Eukaryota > Viridiplantae > Streptophyta > Pinopsida > Pinales > Pinaceae > Picea > Picea sitchensis. The sequence goes on along the minus strand of SNQJ01S0059722.1, from coordinate 32,720 downwards.
TCTGTAATATTCCTTCCTACTATGGTCGTCATAACCGATCACTGTCTCTTCAAGCAACCCTGCAACTGCACCATCCCGGACTCAACCCGACTGCAACTCGCAGAACTCCTGGCTGTCTTGAGAAACAACTAGAACCTATTTTCGGCTTTCTCGGCGTGTCAGCCTCGGTCGCTAGTAGTCCCCTCCACGAGACTTAGAAGTCAGAAGTGTGATGCCCGTCAGCGGGCTCGAATCAATAATAGTTGAACCTCGATGGGAGAGAAGCCGGTGGTGAAGTTAATAGCGCTTCGTCCCTCCACGACTCAGGCTAGATGCAGTCTCTCCTTTTCTTCGAGTTGCTCCATGCCGATTCTCGCGCTCTAAGGAGTTCTCTGAGGTCTTGATCCCTCTGTAATATTCCTTCCTACTATGGTGATCATAACCGATCCTTGTCTCTTCAAGCAACCACCGTACCATCCAGGACTCAACCCGGTACTGCCTTCATGAGAGAACTCCACGACGTCTTGAGAAACAACTTGAACCTATTATTTCAGGCACCTGGTTCCTTATCCTTCCACATAATCAAGTAAACAGCATATGAAAGAAGGACATAACCAAGAATCAAGGTGCAAAGGCAAAATCCTACCAACACCCAAGGGATAATCACACCCATGAGTGGGTTTCTGCTCCAATGCCTCCGCGTGGATGTAAACAAGAACCCATTGTGAGACCTCTTGGCACTCTATCGCGGAAAGGGCTTCGGCCTTTTCGTCTGCGAGGAATCTCGAGGCTCAATGAGGAAACAATGGGAACTCGTTTATCTTTCTCTGAGATTTCTAACTTGATATGAAATCATATGTGCAGCATATAGAAGGAAAGCATAAAAAGAAAGCTATCGTACCTTGACATAATATTAACAAGACACGGAGAATAATCGCAGCCATGACCGGAATCAATCTTTCTATTAATTCTGACGTACATGAAGAGTTCTTCTGGGATTCTGCTTTTCTTCTTCCTCCTAATGCTCTCTCTGATCTCGGATCTCTTGCTCATAATAATAATAATGTCTGAGGAAATGGAGGGTGCCTATATTCGGTTTCCCTCTCAAAAGCTAAATTGTCTAATCTACACTTAATGACTCTATCTACATGTATCCAATCTAATCTTTTTGCATTAAATCTAATAAGTGTTCCTGCTGTACAAGGGCGAGAGCTTATCTGCTCCAGGTTCCAATTGATACATGAGTACGCCTAAATATAGATTCTTTTATTCAATCGACAGCGCTTCTCAAAATAGTCACGAACGTGACCCTGACGTCTCCCTTCAAAGTCTTTTCCATCTTCGATGCGGCCGGCGCCGCGAGCGAAGATGCCGGATGCTCGCATCATACTCCCTCGACTCCAAAGGTTCAGCAGGCTCACGTCCATGAGCTCCACGTCGAGCTGGGTTCTCATTTGCCATTATGCTTCTCAGAAATCAGCATCACGCATACATGTCCTTAAGGTTTTAAAACCCGACGTTTTGACTTTGGGGCTACAGCCAGCATTAAGCATTTCACGCTCAGGGCCTCGGCCACCTTGTTTGCGTTAGAAATATGCTTGATCCTGGGTGAAGTTAGCGTATTTTCGACCCACCTCGCGTATACGGATTCGGCTTCTCCTGTGACTCCGCAATTACTGTAGCGTGATTGTCACTATACAACACAAACTCTTTAGGTACTGAGATAGTGTCTCCACTTCTTCAATGCTGCCGCGATGGCATGGGAATTCCTTGTCATCGTGGAGTATTTCGAAAGCAGCGTCGTCTAACTTCTGCGCTGTATTCATTTCACAATTATCATCGGCAAACTCTCCAACGGTATCGGCTCGCCTCGCGAAAAGTCTGCGAAATCCGGCGGTACCAACCTTTGGTTTGAACACCGGTGATCTTTTGCTTCAACAGGTTGAAGCTCCTCTCATCCTCAGCTGTCTATTGGAAAACTTTATGCCGCTTTTCACCGTGTCCATCATTGCAGCACTAATTCCGCGAAGTTGAATAAACTTCTGGCGGCTTGCTAAACCGTGAAAGCTCCTTACCTCGGAAACATTCCTCGGCGATGGCCACTTCGTGATCACGTCCACCTTCTGGGATCCATCTTTCGAATTCATTCACGAAATCACAAAACCGGATATGAGTTGTGCGTGAGCAGACATTTTTCAATTTATCGGCGGCTTCTCCTGTGATCTTTTTGACCAAATGCTTCCAAATGTAAGTCTTGATTTTCTTTGAAAATCAAAATATCATCCGGTACACCACAACAAATTTGCCAACGAATTCCCACAGGACTTCATTCAACAGCCTCATAAAAGTGCTTTAGATAGTTTGTCAAAGCCAAAGCGGCATGACCGATATTAGTACAAACCCTCATTTGTCTTGAATGCTTTCTTCCACTCATCACCCTCTCTGTTGGATCTGATGATATCCGCTCTGAGATCAATCTTGGAAAAGAAATTTGCCCACTCGAGGCAATCCATCAAGTCATCCATTCTTGGTAGTGAAACCTATATCTGATGGTGATCTTGTTTATGCATCTTGACTCTGTACACATCCTCGGTACTCGCTTCCTTCTTAGGACAGATGCTTGTTAGGTGGCTTGTACATGGACTAAGAATTTCCCTCACTAGTCCCTTATCTTGCAGATCCTGTACCTGTCTCTTGACTTCCTCGTTCTCACGAGGCGTCAGCTTTTATCTTGTACCTTATTCGATAAGCTTCGCCCACGGAATAAGGTCAAATTATGGTGACTCCGCGGCTCCTTCTTGCTGACGAAGCGAGTAGTTAGATCCCGCGATGATATCAGCGAACTCCCCGAGTAGCTCCTGAATCTCATCCGTTAGATCATCCATTCTTGTGCTTGTCAAGACAACCCTTGGTTTCGTGACAACAAAGAATTGTGGATCATCATCCTTCTCCAACTCTGTGAAAAGCTCCTTTCGCTCATGAAGTATTGTATGCATCATCTCCCGACTTCACTTCTCGACATTTATCGCTTATCGGGCCGATTTATGGAGTCTCCATCCTTCTCCGGGTGTGTGTTCATCCTTCCATCATGAGCGACATTTCTATCATACTGCCAATGTCTACCTAACGGTAGCATGTGACATGCGATCCATGGGAATGACCTCACCTGAGAATCTCGTCATGATAATTCTATTTTAAAATTCACTAAGCATTGTTTAGTGACACCCGTGTCCTTTTTGTAACGAGACCTTATATGGACTGGGATGCTTAGTTGTCTTCAGCTCCGGCTTTTCCACCATCTCAGATGCAGCGGGTCTCGGTGCTCCATTTACGTCAATGTATTGCCCATTTTACGTCCTTAAGCGGTGCAAATTTGTCTGACGATCACGCTTCTGGGCTGTATTGTCCACCCTCCTCCTCAGGTGTCAAAGAATCTTATGCATCCCAGCGACCTCCCGCTGTCAGCGTCTTCGCCATCCACGTCCCGCCTCTGAGCCTCAACGACGTGAGAAACTTTCCTCGTCCATCTTCCTCTACGGGCGGTCCGATTTATGACCTTCTTTACCACACGTGAAGCATGCGATAATTCCTCCTCTACCTCTTCCTCTACCTCGAGTACTAGGAAATGTGTTGGCGTCAGCATAGCCTCCTTGCTGATAATTTTTTTGTCTCCTCGGCTCAGCATATTACTTCCTCTGTTGTGAGGTTCCTCCCCTTTCAGCCTTTTCTCGAGGTCTCCTCCAATCCTCATTAGGCTTCTGCGTCCTTTCTTGGGCAACGACCTTGCCTCTAGGCTGACTCTTTCACCATGCGCGGTTGTCGCTTTGCTTAGATTCAGCTTTTCTTGACCTTGAGCCGTAAATTACGCATCCTCAGCGCATTGGGATGGTAGTCGATTCGGTTAAGTGTTTGAATGTCATACGAGATTCATTGAGTGCCTTACCACTTTTGTCATCACTATCCCGATGACCTGTTCGGATGTTGAGTCTGTAAAACTCACCGGTGTATTCCTTCACCGTCATCATCTTAAATCACCGGAGTTACGCATCTTTGACGGTGATCTGAAACAGTCTCGAATGAACTTAGCCTTCATCTTGGCGATCATCCAATCCAAGCTTTTGATCTTACGCTTGCCTTTGTGATGCATGTCTGCCTGCAGCTCGTCCACCATAAGGCTGCATGTCCCCTTCCGGTTTATTATTTGCATGCCTTACCTTCTTGTCCTCTTATATATCCTCATAATCGAAGTAGGTGTCAGTGCTCGGATCTAGTCCAACAACTCCTCGTGTTCGAACTCCCCTTCATAAGTTGGGATGTCCATCTTGGTCTTCGAGCTCATCCTTGTGCTAGCTCTGATCAACTTCTCAGTCGCTACATCTTCTCCAGCGACTTATTCTTGGTCATGTCCAGCTTCCTCTTCGATCTGGGATACATTTGAACTCCTCTGCGTCGGTTCCACGCCTTTGGGTGGCCTCCATATCTGGTCATACGAGATCTCGAATCGGCGTTCCATCGGCATTCCCTCTTTGGATTTCCATTTTGCCCTTCGCCGGATATCCGCATCCTCCCGATCGGTGGTGCCTCTCTTAAAGGCGTTGTGTCTCTCTCTTACTCTGGGGCAAAATTTCCACTCCGGCTGCGATACCACTCGTGCCCTCAGCGAACGCGGTAGCTACAGACGACCTTCACAAATCCGCGGCGCGAAGAGTTGACACTCTTCCTCCCCACGCACCGGTTTAAGCAATACGGTCTCTCTCACACACTCCCCTTTTTAACTTGCACGGGGAGAAGAATGCAGTCTAAGCCTCTGGCGAATCAGAGCTGTCCGAATGTCTCCTTCGATTAAGGGCCAGGAAAGTCCAGCGTTGACTCTTCAGCCGGCTTCGCCTTTCGAGGAGAATGTGTCACTCCAGGACACCAGTCAATCACGATCGTGGTCACCGGCTTTCTGTGGCCGTCAGCCTCGATCATGTCGTCCCCTCCGAGACCGAAGTCAGGGTGTGATGCGAAGGTCGTGGAGCTCGTCAATAATAGTTGAATTGATAAGGAGAAGCGGTGGTGGTAAACCTTCGTCCTCCGACTCGACTAAAATTCGTGATCTCTCCTTTTTCTTCGGAGGTGCTCGCCTCAGTTTTGCTCGCGCTCTAAGGAGTTCTCACGGTCTTGATCCTCGTAATGTTCCCTTCTGCTTTATGAATTCGTCATGGCAGTCGCTGTCTCTTCAAGCAACCCTGCAAGTGCACCATCCCGGACTCAACCCGTCTGCAACTCGCAGAACTCCTGGATGTCTTGAGAAACAACTGAAATCTATTATTCATGCACCTAGTACCTTATCCTTCCACATAATCAAATATACAGCATATGAAAGAAGGACAGCTGGAGCAGAATCTGGGGCGGAATCCCATCAACACCGCGGGATCAAATCCATTCATGGGTGTGATTTCTGCTCCAATGCCTCCTTGTGGATGTAAACAAGAACCCAAGTGTGAGACCTCTTCAACGCACTATATGCGGAAAGACTCGACTGCAATCGATGCAGGGAATCTGAGACTCAAGCGGGGAAACAATGGGAACTCATTATCTTTCTCTTAGATTTCTAAATTGATATGAAATCATATATGAAGAATATAGAAGGAAAGCATAAAAGAAAGCTATCATACAACAGCATAACATTAACAAGACACAGAGAATAATCGCTGACCATGAATCAATCGCTCTATTAGACACAGAGAATAATCGCAGCCATGACCTGAATCAATCTTTCTATTAATTCACGAACTGTACATGGGGATTCTTCACAAGTTCTCTGCTTGTTCTTTCTTCTTCCTCCTAATGCTCACCCTCTGATCTCAGATCTCTTGCTCATAATAATAATAATACAGAAAAGGAGGGTGCCTATATTCGGTTTTCCCTCTCAAAAGCTAAATTGTCTAATCTACACTTAATGACTCTATCTACCTGTATCCAATCTAATCTTTCTGCATTAAAATCTAATAAGTGTTCCTG
>SNQJ01S0059722.1:0-13082 GCA_010110895.2 Picea sitchensis | reverse complement strand
TTGAACTTCCATCTACAAGCCCTCCATTACTCTTCATCACATGTCCTTTCAATTGTCAAAGAAAATTTTAGAGATTAAATTTTGTTTATGAATTAATTTTCCATTCTTTTTCTCACAAAAAGATTATGCAATTTCCATATTTTTTAAAAATGATTGGCCATATAATTATTTTATCTTAAAAATAGCAAATTGTTTATAAAAAGTATACAAAATAGTTAGAAATTTGAATTTTTTTACAAAACTATGGCCAAATATTTTATAGATTGCATATTGAGGACTTATAATATTAGCCAAAGTTTCTACATTTTAATATAAAATTTCATCCTTCAAATTATCCTTTCAACAATCGACTTTAAGACCTTCTATCTATCTGCATTGTCTACTATCAACGATTATCTATATGGCTCACGGAGACCTCTACGCGAAACCAGCTGCACTCGACCTCTATTAAGGGATATTTTGGAAGCTGAGATTGACAATAAGTGGAATTTCACATAAACTCAAATTGAAAGTGGTCGAGGATGATGATTCAGAAGAAGAGACACAAATGGTCGAGGAGATCCCCAAAGCAGATGAGGGCAACCATAAACTTCTAGTGAGATAGGAATTGTCAAATGAATGAGATACTTTCAACTTAACAGTCAACATCCCTTCAATTACGAACCATTAGTTTTCCTCTTGGTGAAGTCATTCAGTAGCTTGTATCGTTGTATTTGAAAAAAAATTAGCCATTGCATTCAATATAGTATTTGTGGAAGAAGATGTATTTATTAAAACTGTATTTAAGTATCAACATATATATTTATGTATTGGTGGAAGAAGATGTATTGAAACAGATTCGTCTATGGATGGATTCAAATTGGAACAACTAGCAAGTAGTCCTCCAACAAATTCCTTCTCGAGATATTCAATGGGATGTCAAACTGATTTGGGCTCAAATGATCTGTTCCACTGCCCATTGGATTTATGTGAAAGATCATGGCTACTTTTCGAGTATCTGAAAAGAGCGGGTTAGGTGTGCTCTGAATGGGCAGAGGTTATGGTAGTAGGCGATAGCGAAAAAAGGAATCACATCATGTGCACTTTGAAGGGGTTGATGATGTGATACAAGGTAGTATTTCCATGTCTGCAGCCAATGCGTCTATGGATATTTCCATGGATAAATCAAGGGATTTTATCCTTACATATATGTACAATAGTTTTTCTAAGAGGCTTAGCTCAGGTTGTTGGGTAGTATGTTTGTTATCCTTTCCACCTGGGTTCAATTCCCATAAGTGGACATGTTGGTCTATTGTGATAAGGCTAGAAGGGTATATGGCCTTGGGATAGAGGTTTCCACCTTGGTGGGCCCTTGGGATAGAGGTTTCCACTTTGGTGGATCTTGCTCGACTCTTTCTAAGTCATAAGCTTCTTGCTAGGAGTTGGCTTGCGGGCTAGTGGTAGGATTTGAACCTAGACCTAGCCTAGATAATCTCGATTCCTCTAGATCTTAGAAAAGGAGGATGGATAGTGGTCACATATACACTACCTAGATGGATGGTGATGTGGACAGATCTACACTACCTAATTACTTCATACCATATTGGGATCTTCACTTGATGACAAAATCAATTTCAGTTGCGGTTCTTTCCTCTATTTTTGAATATTCTTGGCTCGTTGTGAAGAATCATTGATTTCTATGTATTGTTGATTTCATAAAATCCTACAAGAAATTACCACAACATGATTTTTATGTGATTACAATTCTTCTATACTTCTCAACATGTTGTAACCATAGATGCTTACTTGTTTTGGTGTAGGCACGTAAAAAATTACTACAAATGTTTGTCAGGATATAGAAACTCCATGTGTCATTCATTATAGTAATGCTTTGTCGAGATGTAGGAAGTACATGCATCGTTCCTTGTATTAATTCTATTGCATGTATTTATTGTTGAAATGTTGATAGAAGTCAAAACCACGTCCATTTCCAAGTCAATAAAATTTTGATGTGTTTTGTCTCACTTGGCGACAAAGTCCATCTATGTAGGAAAAAGCTTTGGTATTTTTCCTATAATTCTTCATAGATGACTGTTGCGGTGAACTATTTTATGGAATATCTTTCTAAAACTTGGAATGCATGTAGCTATTGAGGTCGAGAAAGTTTGGGTAGCTGATGAGCTATTGGTATTAAACATAAAAATTTCATAAAGAATGAACGGTCATTTTTCTTTGTTCAATTTCTTTGTTCAAAATTGGACAGTAAAGTACCATTATTTGTTTGAGTTTGATATGAAATTTTTAAATCATTTTATATTTGTTTGAATTTGGTGGATGAAGAATTATTGAAATATCAGTTTAAGTTATTTAAATTGTAATTTTGAGTATCTAAATAAAATGAATTCTAAATTTTGGAATTAGTTTAAAATTGTAACTTACAAATGGTCCAATAACAATTTTGTATCAAATTAAAAATTCAAATTCCAATCAAATTTTGATGAATAAATTGAAAATAAATCAAAATATTAAATAAATATATTGACCACATAACCCGAACTTTATTCATGATACATGTTTGAAATTATTCTGTGAAATTGGTTAGCAAATTAAATTTGTTTTTTTGGGTGTTCTAGTAACATAAATTTTCAATCAAAAGGTTCTAAAAGGTCTTAAGTGAACTATGCTCAGGGATAACCTACACAAATTACCTACACAATTATGTTCTGTGTTTGGTGAATGTTTTGAAGTTATTAACCTACTATCTTTCAACCATACGATCCATCCCATATGAAATTCAAGCTTCAAGGTTTTGAGTACATTTTATAGTAATTATCCACGAATTCTACCTTAAGAATTACTAATTATTGCTCTTTACTTCGATGTCGACACATTTGTCCAATATATGGACTTTAGAATACATGTATGTATATCATATTATACATTGTGGTTACTTAAAATTTAATTATACATTTAATAAAGATGTGGATTGCATATCAATATTTATCACCATAATATTTATCACCATAAACATTTCAGTATGTTCAATTCCGATAGTGTTTTTTAAAGTTATTATTGGTTAGTGCTTGTTCTATTTTGAGTGTTTTTTTCTAAAATTATTATTGGTGAGTGCTTATTAGTCCCTGTCGTAGGCGTAGAGGGACTATAGCGATCGATAATTTGTTGACTTTATATTAGTTTGTCGTTTGACTACAAATTTTTGCATACTTTGTATTGTTCGAACTACAGAACAAAAAACATTATTTTTTATATAATAAAAGAACCCATATATGTCATGATCTCATTGGATAATAGATTTGAGGTCTTATTGCCAGCTTTGCTATTCCCAATGAATTATTTTGAGTTCCATTACAGCTTCTATATTCCCAATGAATTATATGTTGCTATATCAAAAGTTGTATCATCTATGAAGCTTTTGAATTTTGTATCATTCATACTGAAATGTTTAGGGATATCCAGTTTATAGTGAGATTGACAATTGTTGACTTTATATTAGTTTTTTGTTTGCCTACAAATTTTTGCATAATTTCATTGTTCGAGCTACTGAAAAATAAAAACATTATTTTCTGTTTATTATTATTATTATATACTAAACATATATGTCATGATCTCGTTGGATAATAGATTTGAGGTCTTATTACCAGCTTCGTTATTCCCAATGATTTATATGTTGGCATATCCTTATTATTATTATATAATTAAAAAACCCATATATGTCATGATCTCGTTGGATAATAGATTTGAGGTCTTATTGCCAGCTTCACTATTCCCAATGATTTATATGTTGGCATATCCAATTTTTTTATCATCTACGGTGTTTTTGAATTTGTACCATTCATAATGAAATGTTTGGATATCCAAAGTATTGAGCATGGATAGTTAGTTTTCATATTACTTTGTCTTCTGAGTTAATTTTTTTAGCATTGTCTCCACTCTTCGAACTATTGTTATTATTATTGTTATTTTTTTGTTTTTTATTACTATTATTATGATTGATTTTTCTTTATTGTTACGTACTTCGAGAGGATTTTTCATTATTGTGTACGTAAACAGACCTTCCACACTGCATTATTTCTTAAATGTTTTCACAGTGCGACGCCCTTCGACAGTTCTGACAGCCTTAAGTGTTTACCTAACCGGCCTCGCAGCCTTAAATGTTTACTCTACGGGCATTTTACAATACATTTTTCTTCCATTTTTTGATAGAGTGTTGTCTGTAGTGAATTTGGGCAATATTGTTCTTCATTGGCATTACTGGTTCACTGGTTGATGCTTGTTCATTGGTTCATTCTATGTTTCTTGTTGTTATTTGCTTCAACTTTGCAAAGTTGAGTTCCTGCAACTGCAGTTGGACCTCTTCATGGTTGTTCATTGGTTTTTTGTTATTCAACTTTGCAAGAAGTTGGACCTGTTGTTGTCGTTTGTAAGTTTTTGAGCTGTGCTTTTGTCATCCCTCGTTGACGGGTAAGTTTCTATGCCATGGTTTTGTTTCTATTCCTTGTTTGTTGCTTGTTATTTGCAACTTGCAAGTAATAATTTTCAATACTAAGACTCCCTCCCTCGAAATCCTGTTGCAGAACATCTTTCTTTGTGACTGTTATGACCAGAATATTTTCCTTTTTCTTGAACGCCAATGTTCTATACACAACCTGCCTTTGTCGTAGCTGTGGTGACATATAAAAAAGAAAACTCCTCATTTTTCTTGCTCCTGAAAACCATACATTTTGTGCATTTTCCCCAATGTTCTCCTCATATTATCTGTTCCTGGAAACCATACATTCTGTGTATTTTTCCCAGTCTATTCCCTTCCAAACATCTTGTTCCACTTTGAATGTTGATGTTGGGCACAGAACCTAGAGCTATCAGAACTACAATGAAATATAAAAAATAAAACTTGATGTTCTCCTCTTATTTTTTGTTCTTGGAAACCATGCGTTTGGTGCATTTTTTCCAGGTTGTTCCCTTCCAATCACATATGTCAAATTCCATGTCCTAGATATCGTTCCATAGTTGTTTCCAAAATAACAATACAAAGGGGTTTAGAAAATGAATTTAGAGTTGTCACAAGGGGCAAGCATCTTCCACGTTCTTGTGATAGAGCATGCTTTTATTCTCTGAATCAAAAAGTTCATCCACCTGTTGCCTTAGTCCTGTCTTTTGTGTCTTGAAAAACATCTTCTTCAAATTTATAGTGTTCTCAACAAATTGATAGTGTTATTTATTTGCGTTGTCTCTTCTGTTTGGTTCATTGTTCACTGTACGTTTTTTTTTCTTTTCATATGCTGTGGATACTATGGGGATTGAATTTGACAAGAAGAAGGTTGAAGGATACATACCGGAACCAGTATGCAGTAACACACTTTTAGTTTTCTATTTGTCTTTTTTTCTTTTTTTTCTTTTTCCTTTTCTCTGTTTCCATATAAATTGAGTAATAGCTAAGACACATCTTGAAAATTACAGTTTAAGAGATGAAACAAGTAATAGATGTCGAGTCCTACGAAATAGATACAGACTCCATTGTATAGGACAACATCGACCAGGTATTGCATAGAAACAAGCTTTTTAGATTGGATGCATTCTCATGTACTGTAGGAGATTGCCTTTTCAATGCTTTTCAGGTTCTATTTCATTTCCGTTATTCCTCGACCGACCTGCGCAATGGATTGGTAGATTATTTCTTGGTTTGTTTAAAAAATGGCAACGTTGAAGCATTGGAGTCGTATGAATACGAATTGGCATATGATTTTCTTTGGCAGTTGCATGGAATATATGATGTCACTACGTATTTTTCAAAGATGTGCTTGTCTGCATCTGCAATTCTTCCTGCACATGAGAGGGGACTTTGGGGAGATACATTTTGTATACGATGGTTTTCTAATTGCCTCAATATATCAATTGGAATATTTTCATTGACAAGAAAAACAAGATATCTACTATTCAACAAAATTGCATCTAGCGATCCATATTGCATCTTTTTCCATGATGCCAATCCTGTCAGTGGTCATTATGAACCACTACTGTATAGAAAATTATCCATATGCAATCTTGGAGGAACTCATATTTACATGTCCCTCATTTGCAAAGACCTTGAATCACAATGGAAACGAATTATGCATCGTATACACTGCCATGACTTGCAGATAGCAACAATTGTTGCATCGAGTTGTGGAGATAGTCTGTTCAATGCAATTTGCTATTTGGTAGAAACAAAGTTCGATGTGCATTCGATTTAGATTTACACTAAACAATCCTTATGCAATGAAATTATAGGCAGCAACCAACAAGCTTTTAGCTTCTTTCATGAACATGTTTCGTCATATATCCTACAAAATATGACAACAATTGGAAGTTGGCAAGAATACCTTGTAAACATGGCACTATCATATGAAAAAGGAAATGTAGAGGGAGGAAAATTATGTTTGTAATGGTTATCTATCATATTCAGAGTAAATATCCAGGTTTGGTAGTCCCTACCAGATGACACCATCCATTCCTGGTGTATTGATTCAAACTACGATCGAATAATTGACATCATCTCGTTGAAAACAGATATGCCACTTATCCATTATCAACCTTTGATGGGAAATACCATTGGTTCAGGTTCCACTATCCATGCCACCCAAACTGCATCAAATCTTCATACGCATAGCCTGCTATTTAATGAGAATGAAACTCATCCCAGTTGTGATGGGGCTATATAGGGCTTAAAAAAAAAATGTAGACTAACTTATCACAACTTGAAAAATGTCATAAGTGAAACTCGTCCCATTTGTGATGAGGCCATACAGAGCTTAAAAAAAAAATGTAGGATAAATTATCACAACTTGAAAAAGGTCATACGTGAAAGAAAAAAAATGCGTTGGTGGTATAGGAAATACTATCGGTTCAGGGTCTAGTGTCAATGCCAGCCAAACCATATCGACTCTGCGTAAGCGTCGCATGCTATTTAATCAGAATGAAACTCATCGCATTTTCCATGAGGTCATCCTTCCCTTGAACAAAAAACATAGACTAAGTTATCACAACTTGAAAAAGGTCATGCATGAGAGAAAAAAACACATTACTACGCTTCCTTCTAGACAGAAACTGACATATCAAAACCTAAAAAAAAAAATTGTGTGCAACACAAGAGAAACTGGTACGGTCACATATCCCACAATCGTCATGGCATTGTTGGAGAGGAAAAAATCACATTTCATGGGCTAGAACCAGCACCATGCACTGCTACCAATGAAAACCATCAAACACATTCTATGCATAGTTCCCTACGGAAGAAAGATGCAAGACAGACCTATATGAAACAAATCAAATACACTCCTTCCATTGCATGTGCAATTTGCGATCAAATGAATTTCACAAAAAACACTAAGTCTTTCACGCCTGATTTGGAATCAGAATACTTCTACTTGACAATAAATGATAAAACATTTTCCAGTGCAAAAAATTTTCTTCCATGCAAACAATCGCTTGAAAATGGAAAATTGCCACAATTTGCAATGCCTGACAAAATAAGATGTAATACACCACTACTAGATGTAAGTTCACTTACAGAACTTGAAGAGAGACTTGTATCTCTCTGAATTTCATTTGCACAAATCAGACCCTGGGGTTGTAAACGACCTCAAATGGGCTTAACAAGATCAATTATTAATGTGCCTGTCTAACAAGATCTTGTGCAAAAATCCTTGCCACAATTCATTAGCGATACAATGACAATTGTTGTGGCTCTCAAAATATGTTTGTAATACAAGAATGCATATCAGATAGGTAAAGTGTGTTTGCATCTTGTCATGAAAGTATTAAAAGAATTGTGTTACAGGGCCCTGTAGGAAGCACAAAACATTTGTATAAATGAGAATTGGAACAATGATCTTGGAGAAGGGGATGATAGCTCTTCGCAGACTCTCAAAACTTCTAGTTAATTTGATACAAGCGATGAATCATAGAATGAAACACCTGTTAATAAATTGGTACACGGATTCACTGATTCACAACGCATTAGTGACTTGCAAGACAAGATTGTCGAAATTGCACCCGCTGAGGGGAAACGTCCACTTGGAATATTCAAGAACAAATTTTTTGAGGAAATGAACTTCCCAACACTGTTCTATGGATATCCATGTCCCAGTAACATTTTAGAGGACGTGCTATGTCACTCTATTATTGATTATTACATCCAGCGTCCATCTCATATTAAGCATATTTGCTTAGCAGAATTCATATTGCATTACAAAAAGAATGGTGTACCCGTATCAAAAAGAAAAAAAACCCTCTATGATATAGTTTGTCAAATACAAAAAACACACTGACTATGAAAACTATTGTAGAGAAAAACTATTGTTATATGTTTCGTTCGATGAAAACGAAAACACATTAAAACATAACTTCCCTACATGGGAAGTTGCATATGTTGCCTCTGAGACTATGTTGCAAACCAATGAATCTAGGTTTACTTACAATGCTAATCCAACATGGGGTGATCTAGATAGTGCAGTTAATGAACTAGAAAACCCTGACAATCTTGATGAGACATTCACAAATGGAAAAACATATAGAACTCCCTGTGAGTCCTATGACTTGTAAGAAAATTTCCCTCGTCCTCGAGTAGGCGGCATTGAAAAACATATCAATCTTGGTTTTCAAGTCACAAAATATTCTTTCCTTATTGAAAATAATTAATACCACAGAATTAGACATCTGTTGAATCAAGAACAACAAACAATTCTAAAGGACATTGCGCTTAAAAAATGCTTGAGCATGCACACTCCTATGCATTTGTTCCTTATAGGCGAAGCAGGAACAAGCAAGACATACACATCAAAATCACTATTCCAAATGCTTATATGAATCTATGATTCAAACAATTCCTATGATCCTATGAAACCAAAGGGCCTAATAGTTTCATACATAGGAAAAGTTGCATATAATGCAGGTGGAACAACAGTCCAGTCAACATTTTTTATGCTTTTTAACAAGTCACAGTTTCTTCCACTCAGCAAGGAAATGTTAGATACCTTGTCTAAACATTATGATGAACTGCAACTTGTCTTCATAGATGAGGCATATTTGGTTGGAAGTCGATTCTTGTATTCCATTGACAACCAAATAAGAAACATAAAACATGTGCACACGAAATACTTTGGAAACATTGACATGATATTCTATGGTGATCTTTACCAGGAACATCCCATCCAATATTCTTTGATATTTGAACAACCTATGGTCAACATGTAAACAGTGACGCATGACTTCTAGAAAGACAATATTAAATTCTTTGAATTGCATGCTACAATGCACCAGACAGATGAAACATTTATTGCAATTCTGAATAGAATGTGAACAAACAACCAAACACATGATGACTTAACATATATCAATTCTAGGTGCATGCGACCTGCACCAACAGATCCAACCTCCCCTTACCTGTTCTACACGAATAGGTATGTTTCAATGCATAACAAGCACATGTTATCACTCATGCCTGGCGATGATATCATCATCAATTCAATTGACCTCGAAGAAGACAACCATGGAAATGTTCCACGTCATGAACATACAACCACTTTACCTTTGCAACTTGTCCTAAAATTAGACGTGTTGGTTGAAATATATGCCTACAACTATGATTCATAAGATGGCTTGGTCAATGGTGCCGATGGAATACTCAAAGTCTATACGAAAAAAGAAAAAATCAATGTCCTCTGGATTAAGTTACGTGAACCACATATAGGCCACCGACAAGAAAACAAGTTGGCTTATCTATATAATTCAAACATTGCAATCTATTGGACACCTATCTTGCGAATATCAAAATCGATATCAGCATCAACAAAGACAGGTTGATTGAATATTCGAAAACATTTTCCAATTAAACTTGCATGTGCATATACAGTCCACGGATCGCAAGGACTAACACTTGATAGTGTTGCATTTGAGCCTACTGGAATTCGAATACATGGACTTGTATACATAGCACTGTCCCGTGTCAGAAGTATAGATTCCTTATATTTAATAAGTCCTATTACAAAAGATAACTTCAAATTCAAATACAAAGTTGATATTGAGATGCAATGCCTCAGGACTACCGCAAAGTGGCATCTGCAGTATGATTACCAATCCATACAAACAAACTCAGTTGTATCAATTTTCTCACTTAACACGCGCAACTTACATGCACACATGGATGATATACTCAATGACTATGACACAATGCAATCCGATATTATGTGCTTACAGGAAACATACATGGTATTATGCATGCAAAACAAGCAATTTCCAAATCAAAATTGGATATCGAGTTACATTACACATGGGTGATGATATTGGTGAAAAAACATATAACAATTTTGGAGCATATACATTTCGAAGAAAACGATGTTCAGATGGTGCTTGCAAAAGTATTTTTCCAAGGATCAGAAATTGCAATATTGAATCTCTATTTTGCTCCCCATGCAACATTCTCCAACATACTAAATGTTCTTTCCAATGCATTAGACCATTTGCATTTGAATGAAACCATTGTCATTGTAGGAGATTTCAATATTGACATGCTACAAAATAATGCAATAACAAAAGAATTGGAAAACTACATGTGCAAAGACAGTCTTTGGTTTCTTTTGAACAACACAAGCCATGTACAAAACACACTTATCGACCATGTATGGTCGAATGTGCCCATTTCTCAATACAACGTCTTTATCTTAAACACATACTGGTCTAATCATGATACAATTGGTATTGCACTTGAATTATGAGATATACATCAAACATATTGCAAAATCATATTTCTATGTTTCAAAGCATATATGTCTAGCTTGTTGCAGAAAACCAAGTTATCCAACTTCTTAGTTTTCCCTTGTTTGTACACATACTGGTCTGATCATGATACAATTGCTATTGCACTTGAATTATGAAATATACATCAAACATATTGCAAAATCATATTTCTATGTTTCAAAGCATATATGTCTATCTTGTTGCGGAAAACCAAGCTATCCAACTTCTTAGATTTCCGTTCTTTGTAATTGATTTTGGGCACAAATTTTTATATATACACAAACATGGATAAACCAAAAGAAAAAAATGGTCATTCTTCTAACACTATCTGTTACTCCATTCCTTTTATTCTATTTTATTTACTCTATGTACATATTCCTTGTTTTTTTCTTTACATGTCAACTTATGTTCATGTCCATTTTGTTTTGTACTTTTTTTATAGAAACAAACAGGAAAAATGGACAAGGAAAAGAACTCTTAATCATAAATGTAGAAGAATCGATGAAAAGGTGCACATTTCTACCCGTGTTCCATATCCAATTGTTTTTCATTTACTCTGTCTATATTTGTTGCACTGATTTGAAACTCTGTTTTTTTTTTCCTTGGATACTCCATATCTTCCTGTATATTAACTTGTCTTCATGTCAATTCTATGTTTTGTGCTACTATCTTGAAATAAATAAATTTGTACTCCCATCTTTTTTTTCATGTGTTCCTACGTAGCAGCTTGCTTTCATGTCCATTGTATTCTCAGTATTGGTACATTGAAACAAGAAGACAGTAATTGGGCATAAGGATGGAGCCTTATGTGCCACATATGAAAAAGATAGACTGCAATGTGTCACAGCAGATACATTGCGTATGCCTGAGACTAAGAGGTATGGTTACAAAAAACTTTGATCTGCATACGTTGTCCAATTTGTCCAGCTATATGTTTTTCCCATAGTTGATGTGTTTCTATCATTTGATAATTATCACACTAAGTGTTGTTTTGTGAGGCATACAGTTCTTTGCTTCCTTTCATTTTCGTCTTCTATACTTATCCATTCTCCCTTTTCTTCTTTCCCTCTATTATTCGTTTATGATTCTATCCTTAGTCCCATGTCTTTGCTCACGGGTTCCCGGGATGGCGGAGTGACAAATTCCATGTCCATCTATATCTTTACATCATGAATCCTATAAAGCCTACCTATTTCAGGATTCAAAATGAATAAATAATTTCAACAATCTCCTATTGAAATGATTGAAAATTTTCTCATACTTGGAATAAACCAGTAATAAACAGTAACAACATAACAATGATAACAACATAATAAGAAGAATAATGAAAACAACATTATAATACATAAATCCACCTTTAGGTTGGTTATCTAGTCCCTTTTCTATTTGATCATGTTCTTGTTCTTGCCCAAATTGAATATTAACCTCCAAGCCAACTAGGAACAGCCTCTTCGGCTCCCTGGATCTAGGAATCCTCGCAGTTTCCTCGCTCTTGATCCCAAAATTCCTAGCAACACCAGTGCCCTATGAGATCTTCCCAAAAACCATTTCTCCAACTTCCTCCTCCTGCTCTCCCTTTTGAAATTCAGAAATCCTAAAACAGAAATAAGATGGATCTTCCAAGTCCTCCCCTTCTTTCTTATCCTCCTCTCTCAAATCCCCCTCATTAATTACCAACAACCTTATCTCCCCATTAATTACTTCACCCACCTTTTAATAATAAAATAATAAAAGACGTATTAATATATTTTAATAATTAATTAAATTTAAATTAAAAACTATGATAAAATTAATCAATTTGGGTTGTTACATACACCCACCCTTCAAGAAACTTCATCCCGAATTTAGAGTAATTTAAAATAAAAGTGTAACAACACATGATTCATACATCCGCATCAAATAATCAAAATTGTCAATTTAAAACACTTATACATACTAGTGTACATGTGCAAGGCATACATGTGTAGCTAGCACATACAGGACTTGTACATGTACTAATTTATCTTCCTGGGATCGGGAGCCATGTGTAGCTAGCACAGACAGTCATTCCTTAGGGTTATACATTCTCTCCAGGGTGCACTTTGATTAGAATATTGTGTGCTCATTTTACCATTGACGATACCCTTGTCACCCAACCATAGGCTAAAGACACCCTCCGAGCACCTTAACCTTGACTAAGAATTACTCCGGAAGCAAACCCTAGGCTAGATAGCCAAACAAGGTGTAGCACATCTTCCTCCAAGGATAGTGCACCAACAATAGTTGATCAGATAGTCCAAACCCTAGCCAAAAGATAGTCCAATCCAATA
>SNQJ01S0059721.1:157083-170224 GCA_010110895.2 Picea sitchensis | reverse complement strand
GGAAGACATTCTCTTATAATAATAATTAATAATATAAGTATTGATTATTAAATATCATATATAATAAGTAAATGATAATAATAAATAGTTGTTGATTATTCAAGGGACACATCTTTTCATGGATGGTCACCATATGTTCCCTATATATGGAACGCTCATCATTGTAATAATATATCAATCACATCTCATATGAAGAAAAAACAACATGGTATAAGAGTAGGATTGGGTTGACTCCCTCACAAGACGGACTAGGTAAATATGAAGAAAAAAACAATAGGGTGAGCCCATCATTCCTTTCGTGGGTAATTGGCTGCAAATTTTTTTATTCCCTATTGCATTCCCAAAGAGAAAGAGGGAAGAAATGATGGTTTTTTGTGTTCCATCCTAGCATTTTAAATTTAAATCCCTTGAAATGGAAATACATATTCTGATGTGAATGAGAAGTTACCAAAACTCTAGTGGGAAATGTACCTAGAACCCAAATACTTGTGTGTTTCTCTTCCTCCAGTGGACATGGACATGAGAAGGGTGTTCAATGACCCACTTACAAAGGGATACTATGAAAATTGTCAGTATGTGGCATGTGCACGCAGTGCTACAATGGAAGAGGTTGGAAATGGATTGTTATTGCATTCTATAAAGATTATCAAGAAGGAAAAATCTTATGTAGACGAAGAGTACTTGAGATCGAGCATAGCCTTCCTTGAGAAGAAACACTCTTTCCTGCCAGAGATCACAGATGTGCGTATTTATGCTGAAGGAATGTATCTTTTTTTTTATGTTGAAGACACGTATATTAATGAAACTAAGGGTGGTTATCATTTAACCAAGTCAAACTTGGGTGGGGTGAGCTCCTCATTTCTTTCCTGGGTAATTGTCTTAAAATTTTGTGATGCCCAATTGCATTTATGCTTCCCCCAGATACCAAGAGAGAAGTAATGATGGTGTTCTAAGGCCTTGACAATGAACGTGTTGCATGAATAATGGACTTGTCTTCCTATGTATGGATAGTGACTTCAGCAAGGTTGTCTTCAAATGTATGGCTAGTGAGTTCAGTAAGGATTATAGTGGAATCTGTGTGTTGTCAATGCATAAAATTCAAATAGCGATGGAATGAAAAACATAAAATAAGGTTAACATTGACCATTCAAGATGCATATAACTGAGCATACCTTTTAGGGTTTTTGAAGTACCTGTGAGACAAGTCAGTTCATATTTGTATATGTGGGACATTCAATGTCCAAAGAATGATGAAAAATGTCATAATTCATTTCATTATTGAGGAGAATGGCCACATCAGTTGTTACACATTATTTTGGACACCTTGATGATGATTACATAAACATGTGTTTAGGTTCCCAATACAATATTTTTCCTTAGAAAAGAAACCTCTTTCCACCCTTGCAATATGAATTTTTGGAAGGCTGTCATAGGCTGCTTCTTTTACACAGTTCAGAAATCCCTGATTTCTGCATGTTGTACTATAGCGAGCCTATGGGATTTTCGCAGGCTTCTATATAGGCAGGTCATGGAGGCGCTTTAAAACTAAAAGAGGAAAGAAGTTCTAGTAGCTTCTAGAAGTGGAATCTTCTGGAAATATGAGGTGGAGTCCATATGGTTACGATCCTACTGACTTCTCTGATTTGATGGGATCATCCTCATCTCTTTAACCTCTTTAGACTCACTGGATTTAAAATTTTCCAGAGATCCTTTGTCCTTTTTGAAAAATTTTCTATTTTGTGAAACGCGTCTGCACTGCACCTTATTGGTAACCCGCAGAAACCTTCCATTTACGCACCCTGGTGGTTTGTTTTAGTGTGGAATTTCTGTGAACTGCATGATTATTGGCCTGCGGAAACTACTCATTTCCGCACTACGTTATACTGCATGCCCACAACGATGTTTGATTTTTTTTTGGATTGGGTCTTGACCTCTACTATTGCCTAGTTTTTTCTTCAGTCAACTAGAAAGGGATTTTAATACCAGTTCTTGAGTGCTTCTAATTTTTTCAACTCGATCTTGATTGATTTTAAATATCGAACACCTCTCTTTTGATCTTTTTCGATCTTTTTTTTTATCAGCAAGGATATAATCTCTGGACCTGCGTCCGAGTGCTTTCTCAATAAAAAATTTTGTTTTGGGTTTGGATTTGTAAGTTGGTTACACCTTTTGGATTGCTTAATGATTAAAAAAACATTTATTTTTCATATTTGAAGAGAAATTTTCTTGTCAATTTGTGTTTTTATCTTCATTGAAAGATTGATTTGGGTTCTTGTTGAGTGTTTTCTTTTCATTGATTTCTTATCCTTTCTTAGTTTCCTCCCTGTTTGGTTTTCCGAAAGGAAAAAATTAAAGTCTTTTAAGTCTTTTAGTCGATCATTTATACATAAAATATTGGCATTCCAAAAATTTGAAAAAGGACAAATAATGAAATTATATCATTTATGATTGTTTGGTACTACATTTAAAAGAAGAGAATTGTACATCGTAGTTTGCATTGCTCCATAAAAGTTCTTTCTCCCTACTGTATATAGAATTCAGCGAATGAAAGTTTGTATCATTCATATCTATTTACATGTTATCGGGTCAAAGTGTCACATAACATTGGTTTCATTCCCGTCTATCTCTTGAGTAACAACCGCCTTTAATAATATTGCAAAATTCTAAAATTCAACTACTAATTTTTTCTATGGCTCTTTTACACCAACATTAGCTAGGCTAGAGCTTTGGAATAGGCAGCGATACATACTCTCCAAAGCAAAAAACACACCATAGTATCTTGTGATAGGGAGTGGTCAAATCCATTTGCAACGTTTTGTCCTGGGAAGCCCTTCTCACACAAGGTCCAAACCTGAGGTTGCATTGAGATTGGCGGAGTTACTCACCCATCTTTGTTGATCTCAGTGTAGAGATTACATGTATTATGGGGGTCTCTTGAAGGTATACCCAAAATGATGAGTGGAAGCCTCTCAAGTTGATTTCGGGCTAGATACCCTTCCCTTGCATGTGGATCGGACTATTGACTATTTCCCCAGGCATCACTGTTGTTTGTGGTAATTTTATTATCCTATCTCCTTAGGGTCTTACACAAGGTGACTTTGGAATGGAAAGTCTTCATGGTACCTAGAATCGACGTTGACCAGACTCACTTAGGCTCCTTGGAGGGTATACCCACGATTATGTGTGGGAGATTGTACTAGGGTGTAAGTCCGTTAAGCAGGTCATCAACGTAAATTTTCTACCCTAGCCCAACCCCTTCTTGTCTTGACTTCGCGACGTTGGATTTCATCACGAAATAGTGACTTCGGAATAGGAAGGTCTTGTTTGCTTGGTTTTGATTCCTAGATTGTACTCGCGAGTGTTATTTTTTTACGTAGTTGGCCATAGATGTTTTCCATATATTTTTTGGTTCAGTCAACATTTACCCTCCACGTCATTCACGTAGGATGTCAGGACTACCTCCGGAAGAACCCAAGGTTTCTCAACCCTTGCCTCCTAACCCGCTGGAGTTTTCTCCTCAATAGAGTGAGATCCAAGACCACATACCCTCAAAACCGAAAAGGACCGATTCTCTAGAGAGATTTCAAATTGTTTCTGACCCTTTAGAATCTTTCCACCTACCTCCTGGATACGAGAGACATATTCTCCGACTCAATTCATCTGAAGAACTTTTTATTGACACTTCTGGATTATCTCTCGAGATTGTCACAAGCCTTAAAGAGAATCCTTATTGGACCACTGACATAGCTTAGATTTTGAATTCTATAAGGAACCATCCTCCCTCAGAGACAGGAGTTGAAATACCTACCGATTCTCAACCTCTCAAAACATCATACACATTCACGATACCCCTAGATCACTTTAATACTACAAAGTGATATTATTTTCCTGGTTCAGAAACGTTGTCAGTTGGCCCCAATTTAACCACCCCTCTTCAACAGGCCCATTCTACAATGATCCTAAACACTACATCTCTTCCCACCGTAAATACGATGGCTGGACAAACACCTATTGGCACACCACTTTTACCTAGTCAGATCCCATCCCTTCCTCTTGGGTATAATGGGTTGAATGCATATATGCCCATGCCTACCTAGGTCCCGTCCGAAACTCCTGGAGTCTCCACTCCTTCTAGGCACAATCTTGTTCCTAGTTTTATTCTGACACTTCCTCAACCCCCTTCCAGAGGGTCTTATCCATCCCCCCATCGGAGGAACTGACCCTAGTGGCACCACTCAATATTTCACACCTAATTACCATATTCCTCTTGGCAGATGATTTCACCCTAGGGGCCAAATGCAATATCCTTTTGGAGGTCAAATCCCAATCGGGACGCAACCCCCAGTTGGAGGAAAACATCCACCTACCCCACCCTATGTAAAAAACATACCTAGAGCCTTGGCCCAGTATTGTAACTATCTTACCTAAAATAATCCTCAACCGACTGGGGGGAAATGACCTCAAGCTATCTCTTTCATACCCCCTAGTATATTCCAACCATATCCATTTCCATTCAATCCCATTTGTGGTTCGAACGTTCGACCCAATTTCCATGTTCAAGGGAACAACCCTAACCAGTATAATCCTATGGGTTACATGCCTCCGCACCAACAACCGAATCTACCTAGATCTTCACATTATATGAAAACTGCTTACATTCCTACCGGTATACCTATGGGACTTCCTCCCCAAAGTCACCAGTACCCCCACGTGAATAGACAGTTACCCTTCTTATCCACCATGTACCTCCCTGATCTATCTAGAATTTTAAATGACCCTATCCGTCACTCTCCTCAGTGGCCCGTAAGACTGACCAAACTACCATCTGACATTCCTAAGTTTGATGGTAAACCAGGAGAGGAACCGAACAATCATGTAATGACTTTCCATATTTGGTGTTCATCCAACTCTTTGATGGATGACTCCATTCCATTACATATTTTTCAGAGAACTCTCATGTGTTCAGCCACAAAGTGGTATATAGAATTACCATAAGGCTTCTTCACCGATTTCAATACCCTAGCTATGGATTTCCTCACTCACTACTAGTTTCCAATCAGTTATGAAATGAGGACCAAGATTTTGAGTTCTTTCAAGCAAATTAAAGCCACTCATATCTCTGATCGCATTCATGACTCTAGACGAAGACGTCGTCTAATCAAACTTGATCTTCCCGATCCGTTATTGGCAGAATGGTTCACGAAATCCTTCGTGAATGAAATATCTAAAGACATTGCTATGGGTGGAGTTGTCACATAATAACATGCGATCAGTCATGCCTAGTATCTCGATCTTGTTTATTCACAAATGGGTACTCTTTACGATCTTCTCCCTGATGCACCTCGTCCTTCTACAACTACCACCTCAATGACCCCAGCAACTTCTCATGCTGCTGATGGTGTGATAGGTACTTTCCATACTCAACCTCAATCTACACAAACCTCTCACACCACACCCAAATCCCATGCTTCTAATGCTCAAACTGATCCGACGCCCACCCCTCCCATCGATAAAACTTCGGAAGTGAACATCGTTCAATCGACTCCTACCGATAAGAATAAATCTAAAAAAGGGAAGGGTAGCAATACAGAGGATAATAATAAAAACCTGCAATATGATAAGACCAAGACATAAATTGATGAAGATAAGGATAAATGCAAGCCTCACTATCCTTTCCTTATCTGTGGTGATGATCACTACATGAAGGATTGTCCGAGATGTGCTGAGGTCACGAAGTTCCTCCAAGATACCCCAGAACCTCCAACCCCTGGTGT
This sequence comes from Picea sitchensis, assembly GCA_010110895.2. NCBI lineage: Eukaryota > Viridiplantae > Streptophyta > Pinopsida > Pinales > Pinaceae > Picea > Picea sitchensis. The sequence goes on along the minus strand of SNQJ01S0059721.1, from coordinate 164,450 downwards.
CTTGTCTCCACCCTTCCCTTCTCAACAACAGGCTCAATTGGTCATCCATGATCAACCTCCTTCCTCCACCACCTCCTATGTACTGATGTGTAACAGTGATTCAAAGAAGAATGACATCACACTTACCACTCGTGCCAAATATTACCCTTCCTCCAAGGAGAAATTTGATGACATACCACATTCATTGGTTCAACAATCTCCCTCGGCTCCACCTTCCAACTGTCCTCTTCATCTCAAATGACCGAACCCCGACATAGTCCTTTTCCCTCCTCCCAAGGGTGTGGTTTGAAAGTCTTCTTTCAATCCTCATGCGTGTGTTGCCCAGAAATACCTGGCACAAGCACCGTCTATGATGTCATCCTACAAAGTACTTCAGAGTTTTCCTACACAACGAAAGGCATTGTTGAAAGCTATCAATGGAATCAAACCTACAGATACAAATTTAATAATCTTTGACTTGGAAGATCACAGTCCAAGGTTACCCCCTCAACTCGCATTTCAAATACAAGTTGTTGTCTCCGACAAGAACATTTGTAGAATAGTTATTAATGAGGGTGACTCGACATGTGTCATGTCTATTGCCTCCTGGAAATCCATTGGCTCTCTTCCCTTAACTGAATCACACAAAATGATCAAGGCCTTTAATGTCTTTGGATTTAATCCCTACGGTGTCCTCCCCTCGTTGCCTATTACGTTAGAAGGAAAAACGCTCAACGTTTAAGTTGAGCTCTTTGACGCACCTCTTGATTACAACCTTCTAATTTGCCATAAATAGATCTATTCTATGTGTGTATTCGTGTCTACTCTTTTCCAGATTTTACATTTTCTTCATCAAGGAAAAGTAGTTACAGTGGAAAAACTAGCCTTCTTCAACTCTGAAACACATACTAGCAACATACCTTTCATAGCTAAGACACCCCCTGGGTACGAGAATGTTTGTGTGGGTCTACTCAAATATTCCACTCTAATGGGTACATTTCCAATCCCACCACCTGATGTTCCACCACCTCTGGTTGCCTCGATCAACATGATTTCCAACTCCGTTCACGAAACCCATTCGTCTTCTGACCCATGGCTAATACCTGAACCTGGTGATTATCCACACTATGGTGACCAGATGCCTTTAATCCTAGTTGAATCCACCTACCACGCCATTCAATCGACTGACCCTTCTACTCCCTCTCTCGATGATTCGTTTCCTAACCCGTTCCATGTTATCTTTCCCACAGACAAGATGATTATGTCAGTTTTGTTGATGGAAGATACCCCTTGGGACAATGGACATCATCGTTCCATTCTCTTCCAGGAACCACAGACACTCGAGAGTTACCAACGGATATTGACCCCATCAACCGTTGTCATTATTTCTTTAGTTCCTGACTCCCCACACGATGTGTTATATGAAGGGAACTTAAGAAAAATTTCACCCACCATGCCCCTCAACATATCTATCAAGCCTGGAGTTGTTGAAAATGTGCACATCATAGCTTTGTGTTCCACTGATGAAGTTGTCACATATACATCCATTTTTCAAGAGTTTCATGACATCTTTACATGGAGATATGAAGAGATGCCTGGTATTGACCCTGATATTGTTGTACACGAAATCAAGACATACCTGGGCACTAAGCCCATCCTACAAATACTTTGCCTGGTCCACCCTCGCAAAGCATCCACTACCAAGATTGAAGTCGAGAAACTTCTTAAAAATAGATTTATTTATCTCGTGGCTTTAACTGATTGGGTATCCAATCTAGTTCTGGTTAACAAGAAACAAGGTACGATCCGTGTCTATGTTGATTATAGGGATATCAATAGAGCTTGTCCTAAGGACAACTTTCCTAACCCCTTTGTTGACCAAATCATTGATGATTGTGCCGGAAGTGAAATATTCTCTTTGATGGACAGTTTCTCTGGATATAATCAGATCAACATCTTACTCGTGGATCAACACAAAACCGCTTTTATTTATCCTTGGGGCACTTTTGCCTATCGGAAACTACCCTTCGGTTTAAAGAATGTCGGTGCCACGTTTCAACGAGCTATCTCTTATGCTTTCCATGATATTAAGTGTTGTAACCCTATAATTTATAGGATCAACTCGTGATTGAAAATTTTATCCTTTTACTGCTTTGGTTGCCAAATAATTTTTCATTCTGCAAATAATTTGAGAAAAAAGAAAAAGAAAAGAAAGAAAAAGAAGAAAGAAAAAGAAAAGAAAGAAAAAGAATAAAAGAGGGCGTAAAAGAAATTGAATAGAGCCCCATGCAATAACAACGACTTCGTTCATACAGTTTAAACATGTCCAAGTCCTTTTAAATTGATGTTGATAGGATTAGTGAATAAGCTTGGCTAAACTAATTAATCTTAGCCAAGCAAATTAGGTTAGTTGGTGAATAAATTTGACCTAACTGCCTAATTTTGGTCAAATAAGCCCAAGATAGAGTAATTTCTTAGTCCAATTGTTTAATCTGGGCTAAATGTCATAGGTAAGTAGGTTAGAGAATAGGTTAGTTTGCCTTATCTCAATAAAACAAGGCATGATGATCGATGTTGAATCATATCTTTGATGTTTAAAAGTTGGATGTCTAACCCCCATGGTGATAAAAATAGGGAAATCCTGGGCAAACCCACATGAAGCACTTATTCTAAGTTTTTGGAGAAAATATGAGTTTGTGCTCATAGATTAAAGACGATGCACAAATGAACGACTGAGGTGTTGGTGCTCAGATCTACGGTTAACAAGTTTTTACGGACCCCCCCGACCATTCTACCTTCAACGGTCGGGGGGGAGGGGGGGGTCCGGAATCATGAATAACAAAGGCATGAATCTGAACAGCTGAGACATCGACGCTTAGATCCATGGTGGAGATTGAATTGCGAACCCCCCCAAATGTTCTGCTTTTAATGGTGGGGGGGGGGTCTAGAATGCTGGTTAAACATTGCACGCAGATGTATGGTCTAGCGACAGGCATGCCGATGGATGGTTGATGGTGTTTTTTGGAACCCCCTGATCGATCTATTTTTAACGATGGGGGGGGGGGGTCTGGAATGGGATGTTTCTTCTGGCAGGCCCCCTTTTCTAACGTGGCAGGAATCCATTTCTTCAGACTCCTGCCACTTACCACTTACCATTTTCTGACATACCCCCTGTCTCCCCATGACATCATTTTCCATTGTTTTTCCCTAAGGGTCACGTCTCATTACTCTGTCTATCCATTCCCCTTGTTCACCCGTTACAAGTCCCTTCCCCATGGTCAGTTCCCAATTAACACCCTCCACGTCACCCAGTCGTATTCGTCATTCATTGTTACCTGTCATCTCACGCTTCAAAAGACCCGTTCGCCATTTATTACAGGCTAACTTATCTGTTATCCTGTTGATCTGTCCCCCGCGCCCAATGGGTATCTGTTTTCTCAAAACTACTCATTTCCTTCATTCTCCCATTGCTTACTTTTTCCTCGCACCAAAGATTTTGTCCCTATCTTATCTCTGTTTCAGTCAGTCGTCCAAGGCCAAAGTCATCCCCACTAACTTTTTCTTTGAATTGCAGGTATTTTCATAGTGATGCCCCCAAAATCCAAGAAAGTAGAAGCCGAGGAAAATTCATTCCTCCTGCCTCCTATTGACCTCAACAGGATCCATTTTTCTGACAAAGATCACTTAATCACAGACACCATGTGCGAATTTGACTTCGCGGATTTACAGTCATGGCTCAAAGACACTTTTTTAGATCAGAGTGATGAAACTGGGCTCTGGGAGTCTAACCTTCCTCTGTATCTTTTCCCCCAAGTTCACCATTTCCCTGAATTTTCCCTCAAATGCTAGGCTCATTACCTCCCCAGCCAGAGAGCCATAGTATCTTCATAAGGAGAAACTTTGTTCTCCATCACACCAGAGGCCATTGATCAGATGATGCAGATACCCAGAACTAAATTTTCCTCCCCTTTTAATCTTGAAGTCATAACAGAGTTGTACCAGAAACTATCTTTCCCTCGGAGAGCCCAGATTTTTGAGCTTTTCCTCCCACAGGCTATTCAGCTCCCCAAGACAAATCCCTCGTATCCTTCCCCCATGTTCTCAGAGAAGGGAAACCAAGTCATTTCATCACTCTATGCTCTGCTCAGTTATTTTTCATACCAATGGGTGGATGAACCCATATTGGGTTTTCTGTCCATTTTCTCCATAGAAGAAAAGCCTACCACTCGGTTCAACTACAACACTTTCCTGGTGGACAATATTCATGAGCAATTTTCAAATTTCGCCACAGAGGGCATGTTGTGGTATTATTCAATACTAGACTACATGTTCACTTTCTTTCAAGAAGACATGTTCTCCTTTTCAATGTAGAAAATGGACAAAGATGGGAGGCCACATGCGGTAACAACTTGGACTCCACTACTTAGACAAAATTCCACAGAGTTCAGTTTCAAACAGTTTATCGAGCAGTTTTACCAATCAGTGGTGAGCATGCTTAGTGGAAGACCTGGACCAAGAATAAATGAGGAGATTCAGAGGATCTTACACCTCTCAAACCTTGTAAAAACTGGACACTAGTATCTTTACCAAAACCACACCGAGATCAGAGTATATGGATGCAAGTTAGCTGCATACAAACTACTCAAGTATCTTCCCATGAGGATATTTTCCCTAGAGTACATAATGCAAATGATTAACTCTAATGACATACATTTTTTGTCTCTAAAAAAGAAACAACAACTTAGAATTAAAGGGAAAATAGGGTCTTTCATCTGTAATAGCCAAGGCGTCGAGGAGGAAGAAGACAGACTGTTGAAACAAACGAAGTTTCATGTTAGTTTCATATGTTACTATGATCCGTGAGAGATAATTTCTGAGATGAGGATTAAAAATAAAAATGTTCCATATGTTCATACACCCAAGCCTGAGGTAGAGAAGTTCGCAAATCAAACAGAATGGGAGTTGAACACTCTGGTAGAGATAGAACAACAAGACCCTTCGGTCACCATCTCATAGACAACTACACCACGGGTTCCTAAAGAGAAAATATACAGGAAGGATACGTCACCTTCCGTCACCGAAGTCTCGGCTGAAGATTTCCAATTACACACCAAAAGGCCAAAAGCCAGTCATACATATGACATGGCTGGTGAAAAGGAAATCCAATCCACTACAACTATGAAAGATGACCGGTCACTTCTTAGCACAAGAAACAAACAGATCATGTCTACAGTTTTATCCAAGAAGCCTATAGATACTCCACTAGTTGACCAGTTGAGTAAAGTAGGACCAAAGTTGAGTGTTTTTTAGAAGTATGACCTCATCAAAAATAAAAATCAGACATTGACCAATAGTACTTATGCTCAATTTTGGAAACAGACATCAACAACACATCACAGACTGTTGTCTGCATTTGATACAGAGAAGAGTAGAATGCACATGGATTTTCTGCAGGCATAGGTGTCGGACCCGAAAGAAATCACTGATTACAAAAGAGCAACATTCGAGTTTCATACTAGAGATGTGCATCCCGCTGATCAGATGGATTTGCACAGGAAAAATGGAGAAATGGTTTTCTCCACATTGGCAAATGCTTCTACTGCGATTGCTAAATTACAGGTATCTCTGAGAAATGTTCAGATACAACTGAAATTAGAAAAGATATCATCCTTTGCAAAGGATAACAGAATTAAGATGTTGGAAGAATTGGTCCTCAAGATCAGGTATGACCCATCGAATGTGAAATAAGTTGAGGAGATGTTAAAAAAGAAAAATGTTGATATAGCATCTCTAAGGAAATAGTTGAAAATGACACCAATGAAAGATGCACAGGAAAAGGAGATAGCTGAGACAGAAGGGGAAAATGATGAGATGCTCAAGTTGATCACGGAGAAAAATGCACAGTTGAAAGAGATGGAAGCAGAACTGGAAAGGTTAGTGAAAGAGAAGGAACAATCAAAGCCAATGGAAGTCATTCCATTGAGAACAGTTCCACTCACAGGAGTAAGCACAACATCTACAGCGGGAATCCCCTCAGCATAAATTCCCTTAGCAACGCCACTAGCAACTCTGGAGAAGACAGTAGAACTGGAGAAATCCATGGAGGAGATGAATTTGCAAAAGACAGAGATTGGCATAATTAAAAAGGAGGTTGAGAACCTTCAGGAACTCAAGTATTCTTACCAAACTAGTTAGTCCATGGAGAAACAAACATCAGACAATCTCAAATAGGAATTGCAACAGCTTCAAAAGCAAACAGTGGCAGGAAAAACACTTGCTGAGGCCAAGAAAAGTGTCTAGATGGATATCAGGTTTAGCTGCAGGAGGCGTCGTCGCGTTCTCTAGGTGCCAATTCAACTTGGCCTCGATCCTGATCCCTGCTAGAGGTAGATAAAGGTAGGAGGAGGTGGTAGAAACCTCGCCTCACTCCTTAAATGTAAGGCATGGAGGTTCTGGCAGGCAGTCTGCCTAAGATCATCCTTCATGCATATTTTCCTAAAGAAGCCATGTCGATCTAATGTCCTTGTCTGACCAGAGGAGCCTGCACATGCTAATTTGGACTTTAATGTCTCAACTACCCTCCTACTACCAAGGTGGCGAATTTCTCTGTGTATATATACTCAATTTTTGTATTTTTGTGGGCATGGATGGTAGAGCAGAGCTCCCGACTGTAGTGTTTTAATGAAGCACTAGCTTTCCTCTCTATGTGTTTGCATATGAAATTTTCTTCTTTAATGTAAGGCAACTCTCTTTTTCATCTGGTTTCGATCTCATACTAAAAGGGTTCAAGTTTCATTGATTCACATGAATCGTCGTGACTGTGTTATGATAAAGGATTTATTATAACACTGTTATATTCTTATAATGTTTCTACTTTTGAATATAAGAGGTTCTTGTGTTCAAAGTTTTATTCTACAGGCTCTTAGAAGCTCGATGCCTACAACAAGCCTTCGCATTTCTTCACATAAGTCTTCCTCCTACTCACCCTTATTACAACTTACTGTCTGAAGTTGAACCAAGACCTCATCTGCTTGTGCATGCCTGGCCTAGTTTCCAAGTTAGAATGATATTGTTCTAAGTTTACTTCCATTCATCACCCTTTATCAACAAATAGTGACATAAACTGATGGGCATCAGGCTTACTCCTACTGCAATCCAAGAGTGACTTCTGATGCCAGCAAGCTGCAAATAGATTTAGCAGCAAACCAAATAATTTTTTAATGTCAAGAGTTGCAATTAGATTTGGCAGCGATTCAATATTTTTTAATTACAAGAGCTGCAATTTGATTTGGAAGTGAATTAATATTTTTCAATTACAGGAACTGCAATATGATTTTGTAGCGAATCAAATAATTTATAATAACATGAGATGAAAACAGATTTGGAAG
>SNQJ01S0059721.1:141657-155142 GCA_010110895.2 Picea sitchensis | reverse complement strand
TGTTCACCCGTTACAAGTCCCTTCCCCATGGTCAGTTCCCAATTAACACCCTCCACGTCACCCAGTCGTATTCGTCATTCATTGTTACCTGTCATCTCACGCTTCAAAAGACCCGTTCGCCATTTATTACAGGCTAACTTATCCGTTATCCTATTGATCTGTCCCCCGCGCCCAATGGGTATCTGTTTTCTCAAAACTTCTCATTTCCTTCATTCTCCCATAGCTTACTTTTTCCTCACACCAAAGATTTTGTCCCTATATTATCTCTGTTTCAGTCAACCGTCCAAGGCCAAAGTCATCCCCACTAACGTTTTCTTTGAATTGCAGGTATTTTCATAGTGATGCCCCCAAAATCCAAGAAAGCAGAAGCCGAGGAAAATCCATTCCTCCTGCCTCCTATTGACCTCGACAGGATCCATTTGTCTGACAAAGATCACTTAATCACAGACACCAGGTGCGAATTTGACTTCGCGGATTTGCAGTCATGGCTCAAAGACACTTTTTTAGATCAGAGCGATGAAACTGGGCTCTGGGAGTCTAACCTTCCTCTGTATATTTTCCCCCATGTTCACCATTTCCCTGAATTTTCCCTCAAATGCCAGGCTCATTACCTCCCCAGCCAGACAGCCATAGTATCTTCATAAGGAGAAACTTTGTTCTCCATCACACCAAAGGCCATTGATCAGATGATGCAGATACCTAGAACCAAATTTGCCTCCCCTTTTAATCTTGAAGTCATAACAGAGTTGTACCAGAAACTATCTTTCCCTCGGAGAGCCCAGATTTTTGAGCTTTTCCTCCCATAGGCTATTCAACTCCCCAAGACAAATCCCCCGTATCCTTCCCCCATGTTCTCAGAGAAGGGAAACCAAGTCATTTCATCACTCTATGCTCTGCTCGGTTATTTTTCATACCAATGGGTGGATGAACCCATATTGGGTTTTCTGTCCATTTTCTCCATAGAAGAAAAACCTACCACTCGGTTCAACTACAACACTTTCCTGGTGGACAATATTCATGAGCATTTTTCAAATTTCGCCACAGAGGGCATGTTCTAGTATTATTCAATACTAGACTACATGTTCACTTTCTTTCAAGAAGACATGTTCTCCTTTTCAATGTAGAAAATGGACAAAGATGGGAGGCCACATGCGGTAACAGCTTGGACTCCACTACTTAGACAAAATTCCACAGAGTTCAGTTTCAAACAGTTTATCGAGCAGTTTTACCAACCAGTGGTGAGCATGCTCAGTGGAAGACCTGAACCAAGAATAAATGAGGAGATTCAGAGGATCTTACACCTCTCAAACCTTGCAAAAACTGGACACTAGTATCTTTACCAAAACCACACCGAGATCAGAGTATATGGATGCAAGTTAGCTCCATACAAACTACTCAAGTATCTGCCCGTGAAGATATTTTCCCTAGAGTACATAATGCAAATGATTAACTCTGATGACATACATTTTTTGTCTCTAAAAAATAAACAACAACTTAGAATTAAAGGGAAAATAGGGTCTTTCATCTGTAATAGCCAAGGCGTCGAGGAGGAAGCAGACAGACTATTGAAACAAACGAAGTTTCATGTTAGTTTCATATGTTACTATGATCCGTGAGAGATAATTTCTGAGATGAGGATTAAAAATAAAAGTGTTCCATATGTTCATACACCCAAGCCTGAGGTAGAGAAGCTCGCAAATCAAACAGAATGGGAGCCAAACACTCTGGTAGAGATAGAACAACAAGACCCTTCGGTCACCATCTCATAGAAAACTACACCACGGGTTCCTAAAGAGAAAATATACAGGAAGGATACGTCACCTTCCGTCACCGAAGTCTCGGCTGAAGATTTCCAATTACACACCAAAAGGCCAAAATCCAGTCATACATATGACATGGCTGGTGAAAAGGAAATCCAATCCACTACAACTATGAACGATGACCGGTCACTTCTTAGCACAAGAAACAAACAGATCATGTCTACAGTTTTATCCAAGAAGCCTACAGATACTCCACTAGTTGACCAGTTGAGTAAAGTAGGACCAAAGTTGAGTGTTTTTTAGAAGTATGACCTCATCAAAAATAAAAATCAGACATTGACCAACAGTACTTATGCTCAATTTTGGAAACAGACATCAACAACACAACACAGACTGTTGTCTGCATTTGATACAGAGAAGAGTAGAATGCACATGGATTTTCTGCAGGCATAGGTGTCGGACCCGAAAGCAATCACTGATTACAAAAGAGCAACATTCGAGTTTCATACTAGAGATGTGCATCCCGCTGATCAGATGGATTTGCACAGGAAAAATGGAGAAATGGTTTTCTCCACATTGGCAAATGCTTCTACTACGATTTCTAAATTACAGGTATCTCTGAGAAATGTTCAGATACAACTGAAATTAGAAAAGATATCATCCTTTGCAAAGGATAACATAATTAAGATGTTGGAAGAATTGGTCCTCAAGATCAGGTATGACCCATCGAATGTGAAAGAAGTTGAGGAGATGTTAAAAAAGAAAAATGTTGATATAGCATCTCTAAGGAAATAGTTGAAAATGACACCAATGAAAGATGCACAGGAAAAGGAGATAGCTGAGACAGAAGGGGAAAATGATGAGATGCTCAAGTTGATCACGGAGCAAAATGCACAGTTGAAAGAGATGGAAGTAGAACTGGAAAGGTTAGTGAAAGAGAAGGAACAATCAAAGCCTATGGAAGTCATTCCATTGAGCACAGTTCCACTCACAGGAGTAAGCACAACATCTACAGCGGGAATCCCCTCAGCATAAATTCCCTTAGCAACTCCACTAGCAACTCTGGAGAAGACAGTAGAACTGGAGAAATCCATGGAGGAGATGAATTTTCAAAAGACAGAGATTGGCATAATTAAAAAGGAGGTTGAGAACCTTCAGGAACTCAAGTATTCTTACCAAACTAGTTAGTCCATGGAGAAACAAACATCAGACAATCTCAAATAGGAATTGCAACAGCTTCAAAAGAAAATAGTGGCATGAAAAACACTTGCTGAGGCCAAGAAAAGTGTCTAGATGGATATCTCGAAATCCATAAATGAAATATGGCCTATGGTACAAATCATGTTTGAGCAAAACGAACTGATGCAAAGAAGTAAGCAAGCTATTGAGAGAATAAGAGGAGAATTGGGAGAGATGCCCAGAGAAGCCACTGAGATCATTAAATTTTTGAATTCAAAAACCAGAGAAGAGTTAGAGGAGTTGAATATTGAAGATAGGATGAAAACCATCATCAAGGTCAAGAGGGTTATGACCAAAAGAGGACTAATGCTACAGCTGGAGGAAAAGGTCCAGATTATGGACACAGGAGTGCAAATATTTTTCAGCAAAATTGAAGCTCTACAGAAGAAAGGTCTCCCTGGATTAAGGGTCATAAATGACAAGTTAATGACACAAGTTAGTGGCCAAAGATAGCTCGAAATTCTGGAGAATACAGGGAAGTATAATGGGCAAGGCGTTCTTAGAAGCTTTGAAGTTGGACATCGACATACAACATGAGATCCAGTATATTTTCATCGTCAAGCCAACTTTTTCCAAGTATATAGAGATGGATGAAATATACCGAAGACTACTCAAAGTTATCATTCCCAGTCACCTTCAATGGGAAGAGCTATGCAATCTGATCGAGTAAGAGCTACGGTGTCCAAGCCCAATCAACAATCCAATCGGATGAAGTCATGCATAGGACTCACCAACGGTTTACCCCAGAAATCAATATGACGATTCAACACATCATCAAACAGTTCCTGAATTTTTGTATCTTGTTGAGTTAGTTAGCTAAATTTAGAACTACCACGTCCTGATCTTTAATGATAGGATTGTATGTAATTTTTTATTATAAATACTTCAAAATTGGAGGTACCAAGGGTTGATCTTTACACCCTGTAAGCCATAAAGACTATAATTGTTTATCAGGAGATCTTCCAGTAATATAAAGGGATGTTTCATAGGATTCTCACGTGTTATTCATTGGTTATGTTTACTTTTTTGTGTCAAATGTTTCTCTCGCTCAGTTGCCATATTGTTTTCTAATCTAATCTTTTAAAAGTAGCGCATGTTGCAAGATTTATGTTTGTATAACCTGTTTCTGACTTTGAAAGATCTTAATGTTTATCTTTTTGATATTACAGTGAAGAAATTATTAAATGCTTCTTTACTTTAATAGATATTCTTATCTTTTCTGCTATCCATCACTTTACTGCTAAAGAATCCAATGAATGCATTATCTTGCCTTGTGAAAAGAATCTTTTAATTTCTGTTTAGATCTCTGTCTCTATAATATAGATCACATAGCCCAATGGAGGCATAAAAACCTTTTCAGCCAACTTAACAAAACAAAAAAACAAACCATTCAATGTTGTTTTATTTAACTAGCCTAATATCTCAAAGTTAAAACATATCTAAATCATACAGAGAGATCCCTCTCTGAAGTGGGTAGGGCTAACTTCCAGTTTCAAAGTGGTTGGATAAAGTTACCTCTAGTAAATTTCTTCTACTTTGACAACCTATGGGAATTTATAGAGCGTTATCATAGTGGCGACTCCACTAGGGAATTGAACAAACTTTCAAACCCACGGTTTCATTTCCCTAGAAGAAAACATTGTTTCTGAACTAATTATAAATCTGAGAAAGAATTAATGTTTAGAGGTTGTTAAAAGATTGTACATATTAATATCGAATTCATAAAAATAAAAATATATAAAATTAAAAAATCTGGCTCCTAAAAGAGCTTATACTCGATCCCACCCAGACCCAGAACCTGCAGTAGCAATTGATAATCTAGAACAGTTACTCAGAAAGAAGACCATTGCAGAAGGTCTAGTGATTCATAGTCCCCTTCACAGATCCCCTTCTCTTCCAGAGGAACTTGTTGCCCTTCAGGATCTCAACTTTGACACCATTTTTTAACAAAGCCTATTTAGAACGAAATCTGATAGCTTTTTGACTTAAACTATTTTAGATCCAACCATCCTGCAACCTCGGACCCCTGAATTACTATCTCCCGGGATGGACCTTGATAAAAGATTCCTTGGAGAATCCAACAAGCTAGAAATTTTGGTAGCGTATCTTGATCAAGCTATACACCAAGCCCACTTCTAACAGTCAATCGAACTTCCTGCCATATCTATCGCTACAGCCTTTGTAAAACCTCAACCCACTCACTCTGTGCCTGCTAGTCCTTCATCCTCCTCATCTTTTGTCACCACTCCATATATGCTCCCTTGGTGTTGGTCGCACCTTTACACGCTATGCCCTAGGACTATCAAACAAGACTTCCATAGTTTGATGGTACTGGGCCCTTGAACGCACAACAACACGTTGATAAAATGAATGACTATTTTGACTTGCAGGAAGTGGATGAAGCTGACGTTCAAATGAGACTATTTGCGCAAAGTCTGACTGGGGACATTAAGAAATGGTAAAAAGGCTTATGTGTTGCATCAATGGTCGACCTTGCAACATTTCAAAGAAGTTTTCTGGCCAGATGGGAGGTAAAGAAAAATCCTCTACAGATCTTTTCAGAATATGAAAATATCAGAAGGAATCAAGGAGAGACAGTACAGGACTATTGCACCCGCTTCAAAAATCTGTACAATGCAATTCCAACCGATATTAAACCTCCACAAGGTTTGGTGTTGATAAAAGTCCCTGATGGTTTCGACGTTGATATGTCGTATCAATTAAGGGAAAGAAACTCTACCACTCTGGAGGACATGCAAAAAAGTACAATAAGTGTGGAGGCCAACCTGTTAGCTACAAGGGTACGACAGAGGATAGAGAAGAGAGTCACAATTAAAGATGAACCTTCCACATCCTCTTCTGACACCAAATTGGATTCCTTAGCTAGAGCAATGGAAAGGATGATGGAGAGACTTACTATAGCTTAAATAAATCCTCCTAGAGAAAACCCATCGGCTCCACAAATTCAGAATCCTAACTTTAGAAGAAATCCTCCTCAAATCAGGCAGAGAGATCCTAGGTATCAAAGAGAATAGAGAGGTCTTGGTCAATAGATCAGACCACCCCTATAGGAAAATTATGCCGATAAAGGTGAAGAGACATTTGAAGAATTAGATGAAATGCATATAAACCTCGTAGGCTTTCACGACAATGAAGCCATCTTCCTTACTTAGGAAGAGAAAGAACTTTTTCTTCTTTCTCAAACAATGTTAAGTGATGAAGCCAAGGGGACAGATCAACAGGCATTTGAAAACTCAATTTTGGAGGTACACAAGCAGTACAATCTACGAAGCAAAAAGACAGATGAAAATTCCCCAAAAAAGGTAACCGAAATGAAGAAAACAGTCGAAACCAAGAAAACCTTTGAGCCTTCTACCAAGAAGATCCCTGAGAAAGGTAAAGCTGAAACTCTAGAAAAAAGAAACCCTACCATTTTACAAATATCAACGCAGACTGAGGTTTCATCAACCAATTGACCAAGTACTTTTGCCCAGAAAAATCTGGTGGACAGACCAGAATTGTTGAGCCAAAGCAGATCACCTACTCCTTTCAACCTTGAAGGGGAATTAGCCAAAGTGAATATGTCTATTCCCCTTTTCGAGTTGATGAGTAAGAATACTTACCGATCATAGGTGATAAAAGCATTGATCATTGAGCCTGATATAGGTACGAAGGCCTTAACCGTCGGATCTGTGAATCATTTGGACATGGTAAATCTTGCCGATGATCAACCTGAACTTATGTTTGGTCCTAAAGTTGATGGTTATACCGACACTGGTGTTGTCGCTCCTTTTTACATCATCCTTAATATACACGACCTGATTATGCACAATGTTATGTTAGATTCGGGTGCTTCCCACAACTTGATGCCTAAAGCAGTGATGGAAAAATAGGGACTCGAGGTCACCAGGCCCTACAAGGATTTGCACTCTTTTGACTCCAAGAAAGTCATATGTATTGGGTTAATCAAAGACTTATGCCATACCCTAGTTCAGATTCCAACAAAAATCATGGTTATGGATGTTGTGGTTGTGAACATTCCCCCAAAATATGGTATGTTGTTGTCCAGGTCTTGGGGGGCCAAGTTGAAAGGCACGTTGTAGTTGGATATGTCATATGCCACCATCCCAGTATTCATACAACAGAGAAGACTGTAAAGAGAGACATTGATGAAATATATGGTCAGCAACCAAGAAAAGCCACATAACTATCCTCTGTACTCTGCACACTCCGATCTATATTCCTTCATCCTGTATAATGATGGCGATATGGAAGAAAAAAATGCTTAGCTGGAAGAAGATACATTTAACCTGAAAAAAGGCCAAGAAATCACTGAGGCAAAAGGGAAGGAAATCGTAATAAGTGAAGAATTGCCAGCAGATTTCTGGAGCATGGAATTCGATGGAGCTGTAAGCAAAGAGGGAGCTGGAGCAGGAATTTGGTTGCATAATCACAAATCTAGGTATTCGAAGAACCATTCTTACAAACCGAATTTTCAATGCACTAACAACATAGCTGAGTACAAAGATTTGATGCTCAGTCTGAAACTACTAAAGAAGGTTGGTGCCAAATAAATCATGGTAAGGGGCGATTCTAAATTAATTATCAAACAAATTAAAGGTGAGTATGTAGCAAAAAATCCCAGGCTTAGAGCTTATAGGAATTCTATTTTGGATGCCCTTCAATGTTTCATAGAAATTGATTTGCAGGTGATGCCTAGGGGACAGAACATTTTAGCAGATGGTTTAGCTACGTCAACAGCTACATGCAAGATACCTTTTCGTTCCACTCGCCCATACACGGTGGAGGTGAAGTGCATACTGACTTACTCAAACAACATCATATATTGGCAGGTATTTGGAAATGATGACCAAATTGAAGATTTTCTACAATGTAAAAATTATTTCGAGTGTACAAACATAGACTTAGAAAACGATGATGAAAATGTAAAGAAATCTGTTTTTGGAAATAATAGTGTAAACAAAATAGATTCATAAGAATCAGGTGAAGATGAGATAGATTATGATGTTTTGCATTTAAAGAGTAATTTTTTACCTAGGGGTTTAGTTCCGTTAGAAGACTTATTTGATTTTAATGATGTAGCTAAAAAACCTAAAATTGAAGCTAGTGGTAAAGAGGTTGAAGACTGTAACATAGGGATAGAAGAGAAATCCAAGATGGTAAAAATTTTCAAATATTTACCCCCTAAGCAGAAAATCAAATGCATTGAATTTTTCAAGGAATATGTGGACGTGTTTGCTTGGGGTTATGAAGACTTAAAGTCTTATGACACAAGCATCATACAACATAGTATCCCGATAAAAGAAGATCAAAAACCTTTTAGAAAGAAACTTAGGAGAATCAATCCCAAGTTACTTCCCCTGATAGAAAATGAACTAAAAAATATGTATGATGCTAAAATCATAGTTCCCTTACATTTTTCCAAATGGGTTTCAAATCTGGTCCCAACTCGAAAGAAAACTGGGGAAATCAATCTTTGCATTGATTTCCGAAACCTGAACAAGGTTTCCCTAAAGGACAACTACCCACTGCCAAAAATGGACCACATATTACAAAAGGTAGTTGGATCCAACCGAATCTCCTTACTGGATGGTTTCTCACGCTATAACTAGGTTCTCGTTCACCTAGATGATCAAGAGAAAACAACTTTCACAACACCTTGGGGTACCTTCATGTACATTAAAATGTCTTTTGGTTTGATGAATGTTTGGGCCACTTTCCAAAGAGAAAAGGACATCGCTTTTGTGGAAGAACTTGTCATATTTATTGTCATTTATCTGGACTATGTAACTATTTATTCCCGGTCCGATGAAGAGCACTTACGACATCTCAGACGAGTGTTTGAGAAATACAGGAAATTTGGGATTTCTCTAAATCCTAAGAAAAGCCTTTTCGGATTAGAGGAAGGTAAACTATTGGGACACATAATCTCTAAGGATGAAATTAAGATATATCCCTGCAAAATAGAAGCCATTCATAAACTTGAACACCCAAGGAATATCAAAGAGCTACAATCTTTCATTGGCAAAATAAACTTCCTGAGAAGATTCTTGCCTAACCTGGCTGAGCTTCTCAGAAACATCACCAACATGTTAAAAAAGGACACAAAAATAAAATGGGACACTGAAATCCAAGCATTCTTTTGAACAAGTTAAACATGCACTCACACAGGCTCCAGTTTTGATCAATCCTGACTTCACCAAATATTTTTACCTTTTCTCTTTCACTTCTCAACATACCATTTCCGCAGTATTACTACAAAAAAACAACGAACGGTATGAACAACACATAGCCTTTTTCAATAAATATTTAAGAGATGTTGCTTTGAATTCTAAAATAATGGAGAAACAAGCCTTTTCCCTGGTAAAATCCATAAGGGATTTTACAGTATATACTCTCCATTCCCACACCATTGCATACTTTCTAAACATCATAGTAAAGGGAATTTTGTAACGACCTCCTCGTTACGACAACAACTCTAATAACCAATGCAATTTTTATTTTTATTTTTTTCTTTTTGTTAAAAGTGTGTGCGCGCGTGTATAAGGAAACACACACATTTGACTCTGCGTCGCCACTCGACGACGCATAAGACGCAACCATGATGAACATAACAATACAATGAGGACGTAAGACAAATAACTGCATGCATAAACGACGATCAATGACAATAAGTAAAACTGACTAACTTCCCATCCGTCCTACCCTGCAATGGTTAGGACCTCCAAGACACATAAGCAACGCTCAAGCCCAGGTTCCCATCAATTTTAACCATTTAAGGTCTCAGGGATGGCGACTGTTCTGAGAAACATGGAGGTGTCTACATCCCACCTGATGCAAGCAGACCAGCACACGAAGCTTATGACCCAGCACAAAATTAAATTAAACAAGGGACTACAATCTACAAGATTTCCAAGGCCATTTCATCGCGCTACTTTAGATCATAAGTTTCATCAAGGTACCCTCTAATTCTGTAGTGAAGGACCTTATGGTGCAAGTCCGACCTTGACTAGATTTAGCATTTAACAATATGATTAGTCGTTATACTCTCAAAACCTTGTATAGTTTCCAATATCATTTAACGCAGTGACTGCCATTTAGTCTACAACCTAAATCAATTTATGCAATATTCTAAGGTCGTTCGACGCAATCATTAAAATCCACAATAACATTAATGCAATAATCTGAATTGACACATCAACGATAGATAATTATGGACTAACAATTAATGCAACCAGGCCATATTTACAATCAATACTTAGCGCAAAATTCTAAAATCATTATGACACAACCTCTCTCTTTTCTTATGAGATAGCATGTAAATTAATAAAATATCTTGATAATAAAATGATAAGGTGAAATAAAGGATCCACCACATAACGCTATAGAATGATAAAAGTCAAGAAAAGGAATTATTGTTTAATTAGAAGGAGTGGGACATCATTAAAATAGAGG
Source organism: Picea sitchensis (assembly GCA_010110895.2). Lineage (NCBI taxonomy): Eukaryota > Viridiplantae > Streptophyta > Pinopsida > Pinales > Pinaceae > Picea > Picea sitchensis. Next base: position 144,667 of record SNQJ01S0059721.1, on the reverse strand, counting down.
AAAACTAATTTACCTTCTACATGTCGGATATATGTATCTTACCCGATCCATTGAAAAATTTCATTACCTAACCATTACAGAATCATTACCATTAATCATTTTGCATGATCATTACCATTAATCAATTTACATTGCATACCATTACCTCCAATAGCATATATATAAATGTCAAGATTTTTCGGATTAGGTCCAGTGCCATGCAATAGGTCTTGTGCATCTTATGAGCATTAAATGAGTTGAAACAAATTATTACTACGATTGCAAACATACAAATTTCAGATGCCAGAAAACGTTCAATTACAACTGCGATTGCAGACGTACAAGTTATTACTACAACTGCCACAATTGCCATCGCAATTGATGATAACTAAGAGGCAATTATGAGGTGGTCAGTTTAGTTTTTTTTATCAAATAAAAGCATTATAACAGTTTTAAAATACGTCGAGATGAGGTGGAATATAGTTCCCTTTTCTTCCAATAGTAATAGTTTATAATAGTTTTAAAAGCCACTAAGAAGATATGGAACAAAGCTACAAATTTCACAAACCGAGGAATCAATTTCGATACTTTTAAAGTCATGGATATAATATATAACAGCTCATAAATGTTAATGCCTCCCTCTCCCTTACTGTATTCACCGCCAGAGAACCCTATCGTTGCCATTTTGAGTTATTACAAATCCTTGAGATTAACGCCCAACCATTCTTTCAGAAAAGGGCATTTCGGCAATAGGCATCACGGAGCTCACAGCTGTGTGGGCGTGTCAGGGATCAAGGGCGACTAAGCACGCATGTAGGAGAATCTGATTTTGGGGAAGCTGTTAAGGCGAAAATCAGAAATCAACATTTAAGATATTGGGTAAAAGTGGCCAGCCCAAGGCAGTGCGTTCTTACATTCGGCGGTCAACAAAAATGCTGAGACGATCACATTGCGTTCAAAAAAATAAAGAGGAGCCCTGAGTTAAAGTAAAATAATCAAGATTTTGCAACTCCCAAGTAATCCACCCACGGAAGGGCAGGTTAAACGTCGGTTGTCGTGACCGAGGAAATCATGCAGGCGGTTCGCACGTCCATTATCTACTGAATGCATGCAGCACCAAAGGAAGGGCCCGTTGCACTGAGACAGACAGAGGGTTATTGTATGCGTGTTGAACCTGGATGCGGCCAGACACCCAGGCAATAGTTTGTTGTGAGTTTGGTACAGATTTAGCTTAACTGTCGCCTTATTGCGCAGGTAGAAGCAAGTAGACAGGAGCGTCATTACGAAATCAAATAATATCGACAGGTAATAAAATTATCGGTCAATCCAAACTTAAATCTTAACACGTTGTAGGGTAGTTTCTGGGAACTGTTCAAAAGCACAATAGATACATTTTATTTCATCAGATGAGAATACTTTTGGTCTTTAAAGAAACATTTTTATTCGTTAGCTAAGAGTATGAGTAACGTGCTGAAGGGTGGACTCCCCCTTCACGAAGTGAAAGAAAGAAAAGTAATATGAAGTATTACACACCGGGGGTACATACAACCTAGCAAGAACCTCACAAGAGTTCAATAATAGACCTCGCCGTGCACCATAAAAGTAAGAATGTAAAAGGTTAACGATATCGGGAGGTAGCAAAAACCCTCAGTTGCCAACTACACTAAAAGGGAACTACGTAGGCAACGTCTCTGATTTTGGAATGGGGAGATGGAAAGTCGTGACCCTTGGAAGGATCATGACGAAAACAAACAACTAACCCAAATTTCTTTCAGAACAAGAATAATCCGGAATGAATTCAAGCATTTGAGGAAAGGATGTAAATAAAATCTACAGAAGAATTTACAGACTGTTAATGGCTTTCACCATAGATAAGATCCAAAACTCTGTGATAAAACCTGGAAGGAAAAGAGCAAAATCTTCGGCAGAAGGTGTCTAACTAGCAGCAAAAAGGAATGGGTGAAACGTAGAACAAGAGGTTCGATTTTAGTCACGAGTTATACAAAAAGGAATCGCTGAAAACAGGTGTAATTCATGGTCTTTCAAGGCAACGACATCAATGAGGGCGTGTAACAGCCCACTAAATGAACCTCCCTGGCATCTTATTCGAAGGCATTTGACATCTCTATCCTTATTAAAAATAATAATAAAAAGAAATTCGTGGAAAAATCATCAGCGCATCAGTAAGGTGTAAGGGAACTTGCAGCCATAAATACCTATCTAAGACTCCATCCAAGGATCATTATTTAAGCTATTACAGTTTGACATTTGTTGGAATGGGAATTATTTTCATTCATTCAAACACAGACTTCCACTTCCAGCCGTATTTCATTTTTTTATTTTATTTTTTATTTTAAAGAACTCACACAAAACCTCCAGCCATAAACAAAATTCAATCCAGTTTCAGGCGAAACCTTAATAAGTTTATCCAATCCATTTTTCAATCAACAAGCCAACCAAGATTAAGTCTTAAGAAAATCTACTCTACAAAGTTAAAGGGCGTACCGTGGCATTTTTCCTGCTCCAAGCGTCGTCCGCGTTCCGTCCCACTCCTGCTCGCCGACCGTAGAGACTACACCGGTACCTCCCAGCCAAACACTAGGGGTAATTTGCTTCCCCCTTATCCCCCCGAGACTCAAAGGGGCCACACACAGTCCAAATGGTACCTAGCTTCCCAGCTCGCCTCCATGGCTGAGCTACCACTCTATTACAAGCTGGGAAATTCCCAACTCCTCACAAACAATCAGTCTAGTCCCCATTTCGGCAACATAACCATACCTAACAGCCCATCCCCCCTTTTCCCCCTTCCCCCTTTCTTTTTATGGAGTCTCAAACCCTAAATCTTATTTAATTTAAGTTTTAATGAAAAAACCCTCAAATTTCTCTGTCTTACAAGTGTCACTCATCCCCCCTACCTTTTTCCACAATTAATTTCTTTAACTTATTAATTGTCTATGTTTCCCCTTTTTACTTAGTTTCCCTATATTTTTTTTTTTAATCCCTTCTTTAAAACCAAAAAAAATAATGCGCC
>SNQJ01S0059721.1:124550-141647 GCA_010110895.2 Picea sitchensis | reverse complement strand
CGTGCTCCAAGGGTTCCACTCGCTTCTTGTGTTTCTTTTCTACGACGTGCCCTTCAGGATGCACCACGTGCTCCAAGGGTGCCACTCACCAACTGGACTGATTGGTAGACATCTATAACCCCTGGAGTCAACACTCCGCCAGTTGAACTTGTGGGAGACTAAAGGATCTAAGGAATAAGGCCCCCGCCTTATTGCGCGCCCCTTAGAATCATCATGAGTGACTGTCGCAGTATGCCCTCACGACATCGTGGATCCTCTCGAACTAGGTAATCATTAACCTACAATTCGAGCCACAACGGGAGTGCTAGTAGGCGGTGGCAGGGCTGCTATCCACCCCTCTCCCTCAACCTCTCTGGAATCGTGTGTGGCCCCATTACTCCATATGTGAGTCTGGTCGGCAAGCTATCGTCATCCTGCATCATCAAAAATCGTGTCATAATATGTCAACATCATATCATCAAATCAAAGAAATATCACAGTAAATAAATCAACCCAAATAGCACACTCCCTAACTCAATCCGGAGTCCAAGGGGGTTCCACCGATGCCTCTGCATCCTCAAGGTCCGACACCCTGCACACTCAATGAAACTGAGTCAGCAACACCTGTCTACACCAAAGTAGTAAAAACATCATGTCATCTATCATAACGCATCATAATCAAGGATAAATAGTTTAACATCAGAAAGTCCAGATCACTTGTGAGCAAGTGTCCTCAATAATAAGTTTTCTCAGTGCGCCAGAGCGGGATGTTACAAATTTTAACCCAGGACAATCCAGATGGCAGAAGAGGAAAATGGATCGCTATTATTCTAGAGTATGACATAGAGATTAAGCCTACTAAACTGATTAAAGGTTAAGGTCTATCAAAGTTAATGGCTGAGTCTAATTTCCACGCTCTTGATATTAATTTCTTAGCTGGAGTAGATGAACAGGGAGAGCAGGCGACTCCAAGCATGAAAGAGGTATTTATGAACTCTCCATGGTACGCAGACCTGATATTTATTTTTCATAACTTACAACCTCCCCTTGTTCTGACCAAAACTAAAGCTAGGTTTTTGAAATTGAAAGCATTAAAATTTTGCATTCTAGAAGGCAATCTTTATTGGAAGGATCCTGGAGGTATTTTGTTGAATTGTCTGTTAAAGGATGAAGCTGACAAAGTATTGCAGGATTTTCATGCAGGAGACTGTGGTGGTCACCTAAGATGGAATGTCACAGCTAATAAAATCCTCAGAGCTAGGTTCTATTGGCCTACACAATTCGTTGATGTGCATCAGAAAGTGAATTCATGCCATAAATGTCAGGTGTTCGAGGGCAAAAAGAAGCTCCTTCATTTCCCCCTGAAACTAATATCTGTTGAAGCTCCTTTCCAACAATGGGGATTAGAATTTATCGGAGAAATACATCCTCCCTCTTTGGGCCAGTACAGGTGGATTCTTACTGCTATGGACTATTTCACAAAATGGATTGAAGTTGTACCAAGAAGGAAAGATACTAATTCTGTCATTATTAAATTTATAGAAAATAATATCTTGTGTCGTTTTGGGTGTCCAAGAAAAATCATAACTAACAATGCAGTTGCTTTCTGATCTAAGAAGCTCATAGATTTTTGCAACTAGTATCATATCGGTTTGGTACACTCCACAACTTATTACCCTCAAGGAAATGGGCTAGTTGAGTCATCCAATAAAACCTTGGTGAACATTATTAAGAAGGCGTTGCAAGAAAACAAAAAGTTATGGCATAACAAGTTGATTTTCGCACTGTGGGCCGACAGACTGACCACTAAGAGGTCAATTGGTATGTCTCCATATCAGTTGGTCTATGGCACTAAAGTAGTTTTTCCTACCTCCTTAGGGGTTCCCATCATGAAACTACTGCAATATATGCAATCCGAGCCAAACGACTCCGAAAGAAGGATAAACCAAATGATACACTTGCAACAGTCTAGAGAAGAAGTATACAACAAAACTCAAGTTGTCCAGGAGAGCATTAAAAAGATCTTTGATAAAAGAACTAAAGAAGATGACTTTGAGCTAGGTGATCTAGTTCTAAGGTGGGATTCTCGAAATGAAGATAAGGGGAAGCATGGAAAATTCGACAGTCTATGGAAGGGAGCTTACATGATTCAAGCATTTAGAGGAAATAATTATTTTATGCTCAACAATAGCAACGGGACCAATCTGCCAGGAGGACCTGTGAATGGCATAATGTTGAAGCACTATTCCCTTCCTCAGTAGGGACCTTCAGCCACACCTTTCCATTGTACAAATAATTTCATTTTTCTTACAAGTTTTTAAGTGAATAACTTTGATTGGATGGTTGAAGCCCGCAGAGAAGGCACTGAGCTAGGAAAAAAATAAAATTATAACATCAGGAAATAGGATTCTTGGCACTTCACAAGGAGAGCACCATCCCCAGGTGGAGCCACTGTTGTAACCCTATAATTTATAGGATCAACTGCTGACTAAAATTTTTATCCTTTTATTGCTTTGGTTGCCAAATAATTTTTCATTCTGCAAATAATTTGAGAAAAAAGAAAAAGAAAAGAAAGAAAACGAAGAAAGAAAAATAAAAGAAAGAAAAAGAATAAAAGAGGGCATAAAATAATTTGAATAGAGCCCCATGCAATAACAACGACTTGGTTCATATAGTTTAAACATGGCCAAGTCCTTTTAAATTGATGTTGATAGGATCAGTGAATAACCTTGGCTAAACTGTTTAATCTTAGCCAAGCAAATTAGGTTAGCTAGTGAATAAATTTGACCAAACTGCCTAATCTTGGTCAAATAACCCCAGGATAGAGTAATTTCTTAGTCCAATTGTTTAATATGGGATAAATGTCATAGGTAAGTAGGTTAGAGAATAGGTTAGTTTTCCTTATCTCAATAAACCAAGGCATGATGACCGATGTTGAATCATATCTTTGATGTTTAAAAGTTGGATGTATAACCCCCATGGTGATAAAAATAGGGAAAGCCCGTGCAAACCCACATGAAGCGCTTATCCTAAATTTTCGAAGAAAATCTGAGTTTGTGCTCAAATATTAAATACGACACATAGATGAATGGTTGAGGTGTTGGAACTCAGATCTATGGTTGACAAGTTTTTCCACACCCCCCCCCCACCCTGACTGTTCTACCTTTAATGGTAGGGTGGGGGTCCGAAATCATTGATAACAAAGGAACGCATCTAAACAGCTGAGATGTCAGTGCCTAGATCCATGGTGCATATTGAATTCCAGACCCCCCCAATTGTTATTCTTTTAACGGGGGGGTATGGAATGCTAGTTAAAGATTGCGCACATATCTATGGTCTAGCAACATGCACGTCGATGGATGGTTGATGGTATTTTTCGGACCCCCTTGACCGGTCTGTTTTTAATGATGGGGGGGTCTAGAATGGGCTGTTTTTTCTGGCGGGCCCCCTTTTATAACATGGCAGGAATCCATTGCTCCAGACTCCTGCCACTTACCACTTACCATTTTTTGACATACCCCGTCTCCCCATGTCATCATTTTCCATTATTTTCCCCTAAGGGTCACGTCTCATTACTCTGTCATTCCATTCCCCCTATTCACCCGTTATAAGTCCCTTCACCATGGTCAGCTCCCAATCAACACCCTCCACATCACCCGATCGTATTCGTCATTCATTGTTACCTGCCATCTCATGCTCCAAAAGAACTGTTGGCCATTTCTTACAAGCTAACTTATCTGTTAGCCTATTAATCTGTCCCCCGCGCCCAACGAGTATCTGTTCGCTAAAAACTACTCTTTTCCTTCATTCTCCCATTGCTCACTTTGTCCTCGCACTAGATATTTTATCCCTATCTTATCTCCATTTCAGTTAGTCATCCAAAGCCATTGTCATCCCTACTAACTTTTTGTTTGAATTGCGGGTATTTTCATAGTGATGGCGCCAAAATCCAAGAAAGAAGAAGCCGAGGAAAATCCATTCCTCCCGCCTCTTGTTGACCTCAATAAGATCCATTTGACTAACAAAGATGACTTAATCGCAGACACTAGGTGTGAATTTGACTTCGCAAATTTGTAGTCATGGCTCAAAGACACTTTTCTAGATTAGAGCAATGAATTTGGGCTCTAGGAGTCCAACCTTCCTCTGTATCTTTTCCCATAGGTTCACCATTTCCCTGAATTTTCCCTCAAATTCTAGGCTCATTACCTCCTCGACCAGATATCCATACTATCTTCATCAGGAGAAACTTTGTTCTTCATCACACTAGAGGTCATTGATCAGATGATGCAGATACCCAGAACTGAATCTGTCTCCCCTTTTAATCTTGAAGTCATAACAGAGTTGTACCAGAAACTATCTTTCCCTCAGAGAGCCCATATTTTTGAGATTTTCCTCCTACAGGATTCTCAACTCCCCAAGAGAAATCCCCCGTATCCTTCCTCCCTGTTCTCAGAGAAGGGAAACCAAGTCATTTCATCACTATGTGCTCTACTCGGTTATTTTTTAGACCAATGGGTGGATGAACCCATATTGGGTTTTCTTTACATTTTCTCCATAGAAGAAAAACCTACCACTCAGTTCGACTACAACACTTTCCTAGCGGATAGTATTCACGAGAAGTTTTCAAATTTCCCCACAGAGGGCATGTTCTAGTATTCCTCAATACCGGCCTACATGTTCACTTTCTTTCAAGCGGGCAGGTTCTCCTTTTCAATGCAGAAAATGGACAAAGACGGGAGGCCGCAGGCGGTAACAGCCTGGACTCCACTACTTAGACAAAATTCTATAGAGTTTAGTTTCAAACAGTTTATCGAGCAGTTTTACCACTGAGTGGTGATAATTTTTAGTGGCAGACCTGAACCAAGAATAAATGAGGAGAGTCAGAGGATCTTACACCTCTCAGACCTTGCAAAAAATGGAGACTGGTATGTTTACCAAAACCACACCGAGATCAGAGTATATGGATGCATGTTAGCTCCATACAAACTACCCAAGTATCTTCCCGTGAGTATATTTTCTCTAGAGTACATAAGGCAAATGATTAACTCTGATGACATACATTTTGTGTCTCTGAAAAAGAAACAACAACTTAGAATTAAAGGGAAAATAGGGTCTTTCATCTGTAATAGCCGAGGCATTGGGGAGGAAGCAGACAGACTGTTGAAAGAAATGAAGTTTCATGTTAGTTTCATATGGCACTATGATCCGTGCTGGATAAATTTTGAGATGAGAGTTAAAAATAAAAATGTTCCATATGTTCATACACCCAAGCCTGAGATAGAGAAGTTCGCAAATCAAACATAATGGAAGCCAAAAACTTTGGTAGAGATAGAATAGTAGGAACCTTTGGTCACCATCTCAAAGACAACTACACCATAGGTTCCCAAAGAGAAAATTTCTAGGAAGGATACTTCACCTTCCGTCACCGAAGTCTCGGCTGAAGATTTCCAATTACACACCAAAAGGCCAAAAGTCAGTCATACATCGAACACGACTGGTGAAAAGGAAATCCAATCCACTACAACTATGAAATATGGTCAGTCACTTCTTAGCACAAGAAGCAAACATATCATGTCTACAGTTTCGTCCAAGAAGCCTACGGATACTCCACTAGTTGACCAGTCGAGTAAAGTAGGACCAAAGTTGAGTGTTTTTTAGAAGTATGACCTGATCAAAAAGAAAAATTAGACACTGACCAACAATACTTATGCTCATTTTTGGAAACAGACATCAATGGCACAACATAGACTGTTGTCTACATTCGATACAGAGAAGGGTAGAATGCACATGGATTTTCTGCAGGCATAGGTGTCGGACCTGAAAGAAATCACTGATTACAAAAGAGAAACATTCGAGTTTCATACTAGAGATGTGCATCCTGCTGATCAGATGGATCTACACAGAAAAAATGGAGAAATGGTTTTCTCCATGTTGCCAAATGCTTCTACTGCGGCTGCTAAATTACAGGTATCTCTGAGCAGTTCAGACACAGCTGAAATTAGAAAAGATATCATCCTTTGCAAAGTATAATAGAATTAAGACGTTGGAAGAATTGGTCCTCAAGATCGAGTATGACCCCTCGAATGTGAAAGTAGTTGAGGATATGTTAAAAAAGAAAAATGTCGATATAGAATCTATGAGGAAATAGTTGAAAATGCCACCAACGGAAGATGCACATGCAAAGGAGATAGCTGAGACAGAAGGGGAAAAGGATGTGTTTCTCAAGTTGATCATGGAGAAAAATGCACAGTTGAAAGAGATGGAAGAAGAAATGGAAAGGTTAGTGAAAGAGAAGGAACAATCAAATCCTATGGAAGTCATTCCATTGAGCACAGTTCCACTCACATGAGTAAGCATAGCATCTGCAGTGGGAATCCCGTCAGTATAAATTCCTTTAGCAACTCCACTAACAACTCTGGAGAAGATAGTAGAACTGGAAAAATCCATGGAAGAGATGAATTTGCATGAGATAGAGATTGACAGACTTAAAAAGGAGGGTTGATAACCTTCAGGAACTCAAGTCTTCTTACCAAACCAGTTACTCCATGGAGAAACAAACATCAGATAAGCTCAAACAGGAATTGCATCATCTTCAAAAGAAAACAGTGGTAGACAAAACACTTGTTGAGGCCAAGGAAAGTGTCTGGATGGATATCTCCAAATCCATAAATGAAATATGGCCTATGGTACAAATCATGTTATAGAAAAACGAACTGGTGCAAAGAAGCAAGCAGGCTATTGAGAGAATAAGAGGAGAATTGGGAGAGATGCCCACATAAGCCACTAAGATCATTAAATTTCTGAATTAAAAAACCAGAGAAGAGTTAGAGGAGTTGAAGATTGAAGATAGGATGGAAACCATCCTCAAGGTAAAGAGGGTTCTAACCAAAAAAGGACTAATGCTACAGCTGGAGGAAAAGGTCCAGATTATGGACACATGAGTGCAAATATTTTTCAGCAAAATTGAAGCTCTGCAGAAGAAAGGCCTCCCTGTCTTAAGGGTCATCAATGACAAGTTAATGCCACTCTCTGATTATAAAAAAAATCTAGCCACAGTGGCCAAAGATAGCTCAAAGTTCTCGGGAATACAGGGCAGTATAACGGGCAAGGCGTTCTTAGAATCTTTGCAGTCAAACATCAACATACAACACGAGATCCAGTATATTTTCATTGTCAAGGCAAATTTTGCCAAGTATACAAAGATGGATGAAATATACCAAAGACTATTCAAAGTCATCATTCCCAATCACCTTCGATGGTAATAGCTATGCAATCTGATCGAGTAAGAGATGAGGTGTCCAAGTCCAGTCAACAATCCAATCGGACGAAGTCGTGTAAAGGACTCACCAATGATTTACCCCATAAATCAGCATGAAGATTTCAACACATCATCAAACAGTTCCTGAATTTTTGTATCTTGTTGAGTTAGTTAGCTAAATTTAGAACTGCCACATCCTGATCTTTAATGATAGGATCGTATGTAATTTTTTATTATAAATACTTTAAACTTGGAATTACCGAGGGTTGATCTTTACGCCCTGTAAGCCATAAAGACTGTAATTGTTTATCAGGAGATCTTCCAGTAATACAAAGGGATGTTTCACAGGATTCTCGCGTGTTATTCATTGGTGATGTTTACTTTTCTGTGTTAAATGTTTCTCTCACTCAGTTGCCATATTGTTTTCTAATCTAATCTTTTAAAAGTAGCGCATGTTGCAGGATTTATATTTGTATACCCTGTTTCCGACTTTGAAGGATCTTAGTGTTTATCTTTCTGATATTACAATGAAGAAATTCTTAAATGTTTCTTTACTTTAATATATATTCTCATCTTTTCTGCTATCCATCACTTTACTACTAAATAATCCAATGAATGCATTATCTTTCCCTGTGAAAATAATCTTTTAATTTTTGTTTAGATCTCTGTCTTTATAATACAGATCCCATAGCCCAATGGAGGCATAAAAAAAAATTCAGCCAACTTAACAAAAACAAAAACAAACCATTCATTCTTATTTTATTTAACTAGCCTAATATCTCAAAGTTAGAACATATCTAAATCATACAGAGAGATCCCTCTCTGAAGCTGGCAGGGATAAATTCCATTTTTGAAGTGTTTGGATAAAGTTACCTCTGGTAAATTTCTTCTACTCTGACAACCTCTAGGAATTTACAGAGCGTTAACATTAAGAACATTGTACACCCATATTTATATGACCTACCAACACATTCCATGCATTATAGTGATCATCTGGCGCACCTCTGAGCCATTTTCCTTCGCTGTCGATTCTATTGGATACGCTTAAACCCATACAAATGTGTCTTTTTTGTGGATTTTGCCCGACTCTTAGGCTTTATTGTGTTACATCAAGAGATCAGGGTAAATCCTTTGAAGGTTGAGGGGATTCTCAATCTCCCTCCTCCTTCTTCACTTCGCCAGCTACAAAGTATGCAAGGGAAGGAAAACTTTCTATGTCGTTTTATCCCAAACTACGTTGAGTTAACACTCGGATTTACTCGACTATTAAAGAAAGGATTTGAATGGATATGGGACACCACTACCAACAAAGCCTTTGAAGCTTTGAAATTGACTTTAACCCGTACCCCACTATTTTTCCTTCCCAATTATAGTTGAGATTATTTCCTTTATTTCGTTGCTTCAGATTCGACCATCGCCATGGTTCTGGTCCAAGAGGACGATTCTCAGGATGAATATGTCATTATTATTTGAGTCGGAGTCTCATGACTACCGAAGCTAAGTATTTACATGTTGAAAAAATGGCCTTGGCAACTGGTCAAGCTGTCCAACATTTCTGGCACTATATCCTTTTACACAAGACCACCATGATTTCCAATTGCAACCCTATGCAACACATACTTACATGCCAATTTCTAGGGGGGAAATACTCCAAATGGATTGTGATACTCCAGGAGTTTGACTTAGAGTTTGAATGTGCTAATTCTAAGAAATCCTTGGTGTTTGGTGAACTGATATGCGACCTTCCATTTTCTGAGATGGAAAATATAGAAGAGGATTCATTACCCAATGAATCCCTTTTTCTAATCAGTTCTGATGACCTTTGGTATGGATATATCATTATATATCTATAGACTCAAACTTTCCAGCCCGATTTGTCTAGTACTGACCGTCGTCGCATACGTTACCAAGCTCGTTAGTATATCATCCTCAATGATACTCTTTATCGTTGTGGAGTTGACTTCGTTTTCCGACGATGTCTCAGTTATGATGAGGATGAGAAATATTTGAATGAATGCCATTCTGGAGCATGTGGTGGTCACATGTCTGGGTATGCTACTGCCCAAAATATCTTATGAGCTAGATATTTTTGGCCTTATTTATTCAAAGATTGTATTATTTCCATCCGAAAATTCCATGCTTTCCAAACATATCGTCCCTTTCCGCACTTCTTGATTCAGTGACCCTTGGACCCTACCTTCTTCGACTTTATCGATTGAAGTTCAGTCGCATGCTGGCATGGCTATGCCACTATCGATAGCAGAGATCACCTATCAAGCTATCCTTGACTCTTCTGCCGACCCCGATCCAGTTCCTTCGCAGACGATCGAGGAAGATCCAGTTCCCAGGCCCATGTGGGCCACTTCGTTATCTTGTTCACATGACTTCTTGGATGAGACTTTTCCTTCAGACGAAGCCATCCTTGAATCCATGAATGTTTCTGAGAGACCTTGGGATGACATCCATCATCAGTCTTATTTTCTCCCAAGTCTTGTAAAAATTGAGCAAGATGATTTTAGATCTACCCTGAGTGAGATAGTCAGTCACGTTGTAGTTCCACTTGATACACATGACATTTACGCTGAAGGGAATATGGAGAGTGTTTCTCCCACTGTTCAGATCGATATCTCTCGTACCCCTGGCAACATTGAAAACGTAAATATAGGTGCAGATTGTTTGTTGGAGGATACTCTGATCTACACCAACCTCTTCAAATAATTTCTAGACATATTCACTTGGTCATATGAAGAGATGCCAGGGATCGACCCCCATATTGTAGAACATGAGATTATGACTTACCCAGATGCTAAACCCATTCGACAACATCTTAGAGTTGTTAATCCTAGGAAGGCCCCTGTTATTAAGGCAGAGGTAGAGAAGCTAATTAATGCAAGCTTTATCTACCCGGTTCCCTTGACTGAATGGGTATCCAACCCCATTCCCATGAATAAAAAGAAAGGAACCATCCTCATATGTATGGAATTTCGCGACTTGAACAAGGCCTGTCCTAAAGATAACTTCCCCACACCTTTTGTCGATCAGATTCTCGATGAGTGTGCAGGAAGAAAAATATTTTCTTTTATGGACAGATTTTCAGGCTATAACCAAATCCATATCAAACAAAAAGACCAACATAATACGACATTCATATGTCCTTGAGGCACAATTGCATACCGAAAAATGCCTTTCGGCCTGAAAAATGATGGAGCGACCTTCCAACGAGCCATGACTTTCGCTTTTCATGAACTCAAACACATAGTCTAAGATTACCTCAATGATCTTGCTGCTCACTCTCACAAGAGAATGGATCATGTTGTGCCCCTTCGATTGGTTTTTGAAAGATGTCGCTACTATAGAATCCATGTCAACCCTCATAAATGAATCTTTTGCATTAGATCTGGTTGTCTCTTAGGATTCTTAGTCTCCGAGACAGGGATCAGGGTAGATCCACTTAAGGTTGAGGAAATTCTTCAATTTCCTAAGGGTTTCATGCGCCTATTAAATAAAGACACACCATTTATTCGGGATGAGTGAGCCCAGTAATCTTTTGATGACTTAAAGAAATCCTTAATATCGGCCCCTTTGCTGAAATCTCTTGATTACAGTAGAGATTACTTGTTGTATATCGATGCATCTAAAGAGACCATTTGTATGGTTCTAGTTCAAGAGGGTGATGAGATATGCGAGCACGTCATCTACTATCTCAGTCAAAATTTAGTCGGTTCTGAACAAAATTACTCACACGTTGAAAAGATAGCTTTGGTTGTTGTCCACGCAGTCCAACGTTTATGACACTATATATTTCTTTGCAAAACTACTGTGGTTTCCGATGTTAATCCATTTCAATACATCCTCACTAGACATATCATAGGCGGAAAATATAATAAATGGATTGTCATCCTACAAGAATTTGATATCGACTTTTCTTTGACCAAGTCCAAGAAATCACTAGTTTTTGCAGAGTTAATATCTAATGTCCCACGACTAGACAAAGATGTTATTCATGTCGATTCATTCGCAGATGAACACATTTTCCTTGTTTCGTCATCTGACCCCTGGTATGCAGATATTGTTTTATACCTTCAAACCTTGGAGTTCACTTAGCATCTCTCACGAGATGATTGATGGCGTGTTTGATACCAAGCCAAAAAGTATACAATTGTTGGTGACACTTTGTATCATCGAGGAATAGATAGCATATTACGTCGTTTCTTAACTCACGAAGAAGTTGAGTTAGTCCTTAATGATTTCCACAAAGGGGCTTGTGGCGGTCATTTATCTGGGCTTGCAACAACCCAAAAAATCTTTCTAGTCGGTTACTTTTGGCCCACCATATTTAAATATTGTATTGAAGCGGTTAAGAAGTGTCACCCCTACCAGGTGTTCACTCAGAAAATGCGCTCGCACCCAACCCCTCTCCACCTAGTCATTAACATCGGTCCCTTCACTAAGTGAGGAATATATTTCATTGATTGCAAACCAACTTCGGCTGGGGGGAATCAACACATTATCGTGGTTGTCAACTACTTCACCAAGTGGGACGAAGCCATGCCTACTATGAAATTTGATGGGAAGACTGCTTCTTTTTTCGTATTCAACCAAATTATCTCCCGATTCGGTATCTCGAGTGAGATTGTCACTGATCATGGCAGCCATTTTCAGAATGAAATGATGATACAAATAGCATCTAAGCTGGGTTTTAAACATGATCACTCATCTTCTTATTACCCCCAGGAAAATGGGTAAGTAGAGGCTGTCAATAACTCTCTCAAGACCATTTTGCAAAAAACTATCAGTCGGAGCAATTCCAACTAGCACATCATGTTATATCCCGTACTTGGGGCATAAAGAACCTCCATTAATACTACCACCAATTTTTCTCCTTTTCAGTTAGTACATGGTGTGGAGTCGATACTTCCCGTTGAATGCAAAATCCCTTCTCTCAAATTGGCAATTGAGCTCCTACCTGACACTTCGGATTTAGAGAAACGCCTGGTACACCTAGAGAGTCTTGATGAGCAACGTTGAGACACCTTTACGGATATTGAGGCAAACAAGAAATGTGTTAAGGTTTAGTACGATAAGTCTATCTATCCCTGGTTGTATGTTGAGGGTGACTTGGTCCTTTTGTATGGCCAAGCCAAAGAACCTCTAGGGGCAGGAAATTTTAAACTCATGTGGCATGGTCCTTATATCATGCGACGTGTTCTAGAAAAGGGAGCCTACAAGTTGGAAGATTATGAAGGGAATAAATTGGCTGAGCCCAAAAATGGGCTCTACTTAAAAAAATATTACGCTTGAGCCCTGGGCTTGAGCAAAACCCTTTGTATACTAATGTAAATTTAGTGTATATACACTGTTTCCCCCTTTTTTGTCTTTGGATTGCTTATCGAGTTTTCCCTTTTGTTGGAAGATGTCAACTAAATCTTTAGTCTACGTAGGATTCATAGACGGATCTAGTCATCCTACACGGAACATAGCTTCTGTCGCTTGGGTAATTTACTCGTCCAAGGGTCTTCTGGTGTCTTTAGGTGACGTATGCCTAGGGCCATCCACGAATAATGTGGCCGAATATAGCGTCGTTAAAGAATTATTGTGCGATGCTATCTCACATGGTATTCACTCTATAGAGGTGCGCATGGATTCTCAGTTAGTCGTACATCATTTAAATAGTCATTACCATGTGCGTGATCTGACAATTCCTATGGGTACATCTTTTAGAACGACAATTTGATTTTATTACATATTTTGACATTCCTAGAAGTTCTAATCATGTATCTGATGCCTGTGATAATTATGTTTTGGATTGGAATTTATCACATTTATAAAGAAAACAAGACCATAAAATTAATGTACACATTATAAGATATAAGTACAACCGAAGATCCTTTTTTTTTATATTTCCAAAAAATATGGTGTTTTATATTACAAAATTGGGGCTAAACCCCTCAAAAATACATATACAGCCGATATACATGTCCTATGAATCTACATATGTGGTGTCAGATGAGTTTCATGATAGAAAACCATGGCATTGGCGAGACATTGGAAGATTCGTACCCATGCTCTAGGTACACCAACAACCTGCCTCTGCATGGCTTCAGGTAGATCCTCCACCTGAGCCATAGGAATACTCTACGTCAAACATGATAGGTTGCCCTGCATGTTCTGAAGGACTCTCTCCGCCTCTCCTCCCACTACCTCATCTGCCTGGTGCCTCCATCTTTGTCGTAGGAATGCCTCTAGACGTTGTGGACCCACATATGCAGCCAAACAAGTATCGAGTTAATATTTAAAAACACCATCAAAAAAAAAAATTTCTTTTAAAATACAAAAATAAAAAAAACAAAATATATAAAAATCATTGTTTACCTATGGTGCCATAGGCAGCGTCTGGTGGAAGAGGCATACCAATATCACCTCTAAAATCAATTACTACATAGGGATAGTCATCCATAGCTATGATTTGTCTCCCCCACCAGAAGAAAAAATCATTGTTGTAGGGTGTCACCACCCTACCTCCCCTCTATCGCCTCATGACCTCAACCCATCACGCCATAGCTGGATCACGTGGCTCTTTAGGAATTATCTCCACTCTAATTCCCAGGTTTGGGATCCACTAGAAAAAGAAGCTACAAAGGATAGATGCAAAACCCGAATTTTCTCTTTTCCCCTTGATTGCACTCTGTCAGCTGACCTTTCATGTTGGTCAGCAGTGAGGTACACCAACACGGTAGGTCTCGCACACTCCAGTGCATAAAACATAAGTGGTCTCGATGCTTGACACAGTGAGGTTGACCCTATAATCCTGGTAAGCACGAGCACAATAATCTTCAGGCTAAGGTTACCTATAGCCCAGATAGGGATTTGACTTCGCACCATGGGAGTCCCTGCAACACAGTGGGCCTTGATGTATTCTTCGACCTTCATCCCACTTATGGTCCCATGTGACTTAAGGTCCATGATCTCTCCTCGGCGTGAAAGTCCTATCAAGAACTAGATGTCCTCTACTTCGATCCTTAATGGTTTCCCATCAAGGATAAATCTCTCACTATCTGGATCCCAATAACCCACCAACATTTCCAATAACCTCACTTGGGCCCTCATTCCTTTGAGAGCCCAAAACTTGTATAGACCACATATTTTCAATGTTGCTTGAGCCACCGAATCCCTTTCCACTGCTACATTCTACCTCCTCATGCTCTCTCTCCCTCCACTCCAACACCATCATGTAAAAACCAAATCAATTTTTGAGTTAAAAACTAATTTTTTTCCATTTTGTGCATGTATACATGGTTTATCCAGGAACAGTCACGGGTCGGGACTGATATACGCCCCCTGTAGTTCACACAGAGGCATATATCTGGTCATATACATGACATATTAGCAGAAACCCACGTATACTGAAAAACAAAATTTGCGCCTTTAACAACTAAAAACATGGAGCCCAATTGATCCAGAATCAGATCCAGAAGCCTGACAGGGCTTAAAAATGCTCAAAAATGAAAGTGCTCGGAATGTGACGAAACCAATACCATTGCATCCGTCCCCTCTTCCTGATTTCGGCGGTATATTTACTTTGTCAAACGGGCTCCGTATGCAGAAGATATCGCGTTCTGTCCGAAAAGGCAAACAGGCAAAAAAATGGGATGATTGTACAGTCCGTACAGTGCCACCTGGCATGCTGACTGTACAGGCCGTACGGTCCGTATAGGTGATGTGGTAGCTCCAGGAGGTGACACCTGGCAGGCTGATTTGGCATACAGATAGACAGCTGGACCAATCCAGGGGTGACACATGTCACCACTGTAAGGGTGACACGTGGCACGGGATGACGTCAGCAGCTGACGCGGCAGGCTGACAGGGATGTACGACAATTGATGCATGGCAGACACGTGGAAGAATCGACAATTGATAGTTGGCAGATTTGGCAGATTTTGTTTGGTTGTTGATGTGCCACGTGGCCTAGTCATGGGCTTCCATGTGGCACCCTATGGTAGGTTTGTGAGTTTGTGTAAAAGTTATTGGAGTGCATGGGGTTCGAACCCGCGACCTCCCCTCTGGGCAATGGACTGGTAGGAACGGATAACCGCCTGACCGACGGGTGGTTCTTTTTAACCATATGGTAAAAACCATATTTGAATTTGGTTAAGGTTTGAATCGACTGAGGAAAGGGTCAGGGATTAGCCCCAGCCCTCAACGCAAACATATAACGTGACCACTTACCATAGAACCAACATCAACCGGGAGCATGGAATATGGGTAGGGACTAGCCCACAAATCCTGAGTAGATCCCACAGGACTGGGGCCTATCCATAAAAAGGGCACGAGGATTATGGAACTAGTCGTGGTCCGATGCCTACGTGCCACCGATGACCAGGAGCCAACAACAGAGAGGGGCCAGTGCACAACAACAAAGCGCATGGCCACATGACCAATCCATATGACCCAGAGCATGCATATTGGGGGGCTGCACCCAATTTCATAAAATTTTGGGTTTTTATTGTAAAGTTTGGGATTTTGTTGGTTTAATGCCTGATTTTTAATTGATTTTCTCCATTTTTGGGAGATATTGGGCATTTCTGGAGTCCAAATTTTGGGAGGAAGTTGGAGATGAACAACCAACTTCATATCTATATAAACTAGGCCTATTTGAGGCCATGGGGGAGAGGCAGAGCAGAATTATTCTGAAGGGAAGCCAAGCCAAAGCCATTTTTATGCAGGGAGGCTATTGAGGAGTAGACGTTATCGGGCCATTTCTGGGAGCTCCGGACGTCCGTTTTGCGTGCCATTTTCTTTGTAGGGTTCTAGAGATCTAGAAGAATAAGACCAGATCAATCTTGTAGCCAATTGGAACTACAGCGATGTATTTTTGATCTTTTGAACATAAATAAATCAACCTTCCCCACAGAGACAAAGGCCCAGAGACGTAGGCAAAGTTGTGCCGAACTCCATTATCAATCTGTGTGTTATGGTTTGTTGTCTTTTATTTAATTTCAGATCTGCATATGTGTATATGGCTGTCATAATTCCTCTTCTTTCCTCATTCTTTCACTAAGTTTCTCAAATGGTTAATTAATGCATGCGAAATTAAAAATCAACCATAGTCATTAAAAGATCCTACGGATCAAGTGGTATCAGAGCTAGTTGACGTTTGGATTTGAGTTTTTCATGTTAACCAGGGAAAAGCTACAGCGTGGTGAAGGTGAGATTGTTGCAGAGAATCCATTAATTGGATTGAGAAAGAGATCATCTCACAGCGAAAAGATGGCATCGGAAGAAGGGATTTCTCAAGATGAGAAAGAATTCCGGAAAACATTCCTTGCTATGTCGGAGATGGTGAAAGTTTTGTACGAGGACTACTTGGAACGAAAGAGACCAGTTTTGGGTGGATCTTCAAAAGGAAAAAGTGAAGAGGAAGAGGACCATCCTCAGATTCCTCCTTCACCTCCATCAACACCTCCTTCTCCTTCTTCTTCAAGTTCAAGTTCTAAATCTAATGGAAAGAAAAATGTTCATAAGAATAAACATGAAATGCCATTGTTAAAACTTGATGTCAAATTTGAGTTGCCCATATATGATGGTGAAGTAAATGTAGAAAAACTTGATAACTGGATCAGGCAGATGGAGGTATACTGCAGTGTGCAATAGATCAAAGATGAGGCCACACAAATCAAGTTGGCATCTTTGAGGCTTGCAGGTACAACTCTCATCTGGTGGCAAAGCAAGATGCAAAAGGGAACACAACATGTGGGTAATGTATTTCCATCATGGAAGAGTTTCATTTCTTCACTTAGGAAACAATTATATCCTTTGGGTTATAAAGAAAAAGCATTAATTGAATGGAAATCTTTAAAACT
>SNQJ01S0059721.1:97624-113769 GCA_010110895.2 Picea sitchensis | reverse complement strand
GTCAAAATTCATACATATATATTTTTTATATAAATACCTGATATAATTTTCTCTGTATATACTATAATTCAAATGTATTAGAGGTTTTTGAGCATGATGAATTGGTTTTTACATTTAAAAATAGATTTTAAATAACAAAAAAATGATTTCATGTAGATTTGTGTTGCCGGATTCTGATAAAAAAAGTCATTTCGTTGAACAGTTAGACAACACCTTAATGTTTTTCGTAGTCTAAACATTCTATGAAATGACTCTTCTTCGACGATTTTTTCCAAGAGCATCTGCCCGAAATCCGAAAAGAAAATATTAGATCCATAGATTGGAGTGATTATTTCTATATAATTTGAGTGTCCCAGAGGTTTTTCAGCATGTTGAATCCATTTTTGCATTCAAAAATGGATTTCAAACAATAAAATAATTTATTTCGTGCATATTTATGTTGTCAAATTCCAGCGACAAAATCCATTTCGTAGAACAATTAGACAATGCCTTAAAGTTTATCGTGGTCTAAACGTTCTACGAAATGATTATTCTTCGATTATTTTTTCTGGGAAAATTTGCCCAAAATCTGGCAAGAAATTGTTAGATATACAAATTTGAGTGATTACTTATGTATAATTTGAGTGTCCTAGAGGATTTTCAGCATGTTGAATCCATTTCTACATTCAGAAATGGATTTTAAACAACACCTGAATGTTTTTCGTAGTCTAAACATTCTATGAAATGACTCTTCTTCGACGATTTTTTCCAAGAGCATCTGCCCGAAATCTGAAAAGAAAATATTAGATCTATAGATTAGAGTGATTATTTCTATATAATTTGAGTGTCCCAGAGGTTTTTCATCATGTTGAATCCATTTTTGCATTCAAAAATGGATTTCAAACAATAAAAGAATTTATTTCGTGCATATTTATGTTGTCAAATTTCGACGAAAAAAAATCCATTTCGTGGAACAATTAGACAATGCCTTAAAGTTTATCATGGTCTAAACGTTCTACAAAATGATTATTCTTCGACAATTTTTTCTGGGAAAATTTGCCCAAAATCTGGCAAGAAATTGTTAGATGTGCAATTTGAGTGATTATTTATGTATAATTTGAGTGTCCTAGAGGATTTTCAGCATGTTGAATCCATTTCTACATTTAGAAATGGATTTTAAACAAAAAAAATGATTTCGTTCATATTTATGTTGTAAGATTCCAACGAAAAAACTCATTTCGTAGAATAGTTAGACAACGCGTTAAATTTTGTCATAGTCTAAATGTTCTACGAAATGATTCTTCTTCGACGATTTTTTCTAGGAACATTTTCCCAGAATCTAACAAGAAATTGTTAGATCTGTATAATTGAGTAATTATTTATGTATAATGAGAGGGTCCCTGAGGTTTTTCAGCATGTTAAATCCATTTCTGCATTTCTTAATGGATATTAAACAACAACTAAAAATGATTTCATGCAGATTTATGTTGTCAGATTCGACTAAAAAATCCATTTCATAGAACAATTTAGACAATGCCTTAAAGTTTGTCGTATTCTAAACGTTCTACAAAATTATTCTTCTTCGATGAATTTTCCTGGAATATTTTCCCAAAATCCGACAAGAAATTGTTAGATCCGTAGATTTGATTGATTATTTCTATATAATCCGACTGTCCCAAAGTTTTTTCAGCATGATGAATCCATTTTACATTCAAAAATGAATTTTAGACAACAAAAAAATTGATTTCATGCAAATTTATGTTGTCGAATTCCAACAAAAAAAAGTCCATTTCGTAAAACAGTTTAACAATTCCTTAAAATTTGCTTATATTATTGATTACTTATATTACTGAGTACTAACTGTAATCGGGGTTTATTTGAATTTTACTCGATTTTTGTATAATAAGAGGGGATTTTAAGAATCACCTAAAGTACAAGTATAATAAACTAAAAGTTTGCTGATATACAAAGGGAGTGAATAGAAATCGTAATAATTGTATGGTCATTAGTGATAAATGGAGGGTGTAAACGTTTTCTTTTAATTCATATTATTTAATCCAAACAGTCGTGGATCAAAGAGAAAGCAAGAAAAAACAAGAAGCATTTTGATCCATGAATTTGGAGGATTAATATTCATCCACAACATCTTTTAAAGAGTAGAAAATAAAAAATAATCGAAACATTATTATAGGTGTAAAAGTTTATGATAAACCTATTGGGTTTGGGTTAAACTGTAATTGATTGATAGTGGCATGGATTTAAGGATAAGTGTTACTATAGAAGCAATGGCCAAGAATCATAAGTAAAAGTAATATAATTTTATTGGCTTTGGAATATATCTGAAATTATTTTTTTTACCTAATAGGTGAAGTTTTGTTTATACATAATGATGTAGTTATACATATAAATGTCGGAATTGTATTAATAAAATCTAAACCAATAATTCTAACTAATATAATTTTTTTAACAAAACAAAATAAATAATATCAAAAAAATTAGAAAATACCATTAATTAACAGGAGAAAATAATTAAAAAAATGTCTATGAAGATATGAAGAGGATTTTCATTTCTCATTGATAAAGTGGTTTAAAATATTGAATGGACTTAATATCAAATATTTAGTGCGAATTAAGTAGCACAATTCAAACAAGTAGTTGAGCATATGATTGATAGAGATAAGGATGTAATAAATAAGCTTGACCAAACTAAGAAAAAATCTTTGGAAGAGACAATTAGAGCCTTTGATCTATACTCGTAATAAACTATCTAACTCATCTAAGTATGTATAAATAGAGGTGATATATAATGCCAAAGATAATGTGTTTTGTTTGTTCATCATGATGCTTAATACATGTTCCCTCTCTTGTGTTGTGCATTCTATGAGTTCTATGTTTTCTTAATTTCCTTCTCTTGTGTTGTGCATTCTATGAGTTCTGTATTTTCTTAATTTGGTATCAGAGCGAAAGGTCATTGGTCACTCACGTGAAGAGGAGGATTTGGTCGTTGTTTGCTTCCAATAAGAAGGAAGCAAAGTTGCATGAAGAGGAGCCATGGTCATTGGTTGTTGTTGAGTACAAGGTAAGGGGGATGTGAGAGGCAACACTTGTATGTTTATGGCACCTGTAGAGGAAACCCTCATCATTGATCAAAGGAGATTTAGTGGAATCATTAAGGAAAGGAAATTTGGTGGAAATACACACAGAGAGGATCCACGCATCTAGGGTTATTTGGTTTCCGAACAATTTGTTGGCCTATAAGAGATTTCACTCGCCTGGAAGAGACATTAGTGTTGTTGTGTTTCTATTGACAGACATATTTTTGTATTCGAAGGGAATTTGATCAGGAACCACACTTGAATGTAGTTCAATTGTTCAAAAAAATAGAGTGGAAGATAAACCCATAGAAACCATGCATGGAGGTCGATCAAACTTGTGCGTGGAGGATCATGTAGAAGAGAGAGAAAATAGTAAGGAAAGTGTGTTTTTTTGTTCAACAATTTTTTTTTCTGTTGAATTCAAATTTATAGGATGGTGATTCCATTAGTGTATTCTTATTTGAATGAATCAACCAAGCTTGATGAAAAAAATTACGCAAATTGGGAGCTTAATATTTGATGGAAGGATATAATGTTTGTTCAATTGCATATGGCAATGAAGTTAAATAAGCATCCCTAGTAGTCTTAGTTCAGTATTGGAAGTGATGAGAGATGAGAGACCAAAGAGAAGGTGATCTTGAGAATGTCTGTCAAGAACAATATCATATTGCACATTAGGGAATGAAAAACATCCCATGAAACTTGGAAGATACTGAAAGGTTTGTTTGAGACAATGAACAAAAACTATGTTTTTTTTTATAAAGACTAAAATTCTTTCAATTAAGATGGAAGAGAATGAAAACATTAGTAATTTCCTTTCTAGAATAAAAAAACTGAAATAAAATATATGTGATATTAGTGTGAATATTTCTAGTATTTATTTGGTCACTGTCACATTAAATGGCATGTTGGATGAATATCAAATGTTCATTACTGGTCTTGCAACTAGGGAAAATACCCCTACCTTTGAAGAACTAATAGATATTCTTATGCAAGAGGGAAAATGTAGAAATAATCTCAATAGAATATCTACAAAAAGGGAAATAATCCTACAAAGGAAAGCCATGAAGAAGGAATTAACAAGGAAAGCCACATACAAAACCAAATCAAGGCAAGGCACCATGAAACATAGATAGAAATGTGAAGAGGAATGGAAGATGCTTCTAATGTGGTAAGTTTGGACTTATGGTAAATATTGTAGGAGAAGGAAGTTTAATGAGTCCAAATATAAAAAAACGTTCAAGAAATTTTGTTGATAAAGATGCCACAGTATGTGATGATTTCAAAAAAATGAAGTTGTTTGTTTCTGATTTACATTATAATCAAGAGAAACTCATGATTAGAGTGCTTTGATTCATATGTCATAAAATAGGGATTGGTTTGATAAATATCATGACAAAAATAATGGTTCTATCATGAAATTATCATGAAATTTAAGGGTATGGACATATATGTGTGACTTTATCTACTAGTCAAGTGAAACAAATCCATAATGTCATGTATGTGCCAAGAATAAAGAAGAATTTAATTTCAGTGTCCACCATTGCACATCAATATTTAAAATTTAAATTTGTTAAGTCATAATGTGTTTTGAATGACATATAGGATCACTAAAAATTCATTGCAAGAGCATCTGAAGTTATAGGATCACTAAAAATTCATTGCAAGAGCATCTGAAGTTTGAGGACTATATAAGATTGATGTTACATGGAGGGATCATCAAACATTGGCATCAAAAACTATCTCAACTTAAGAATTACAACATCAAAGTTATGGAATTCTAAACCATAATGGTCTTATGTTGTTTCAGAAGAAAGAAATGGTAGAGGGTCTTCTGATTTTTTAGAGTGAACATGTTGAATGTGAATGATGTGCATTATGTAAACAACACACGGAATATTTTCTAGATGTATAGATAAAAGGAAAAAAGAAATTCTTAAGCTAGTGCATAGTAGCATATTGATGTTCGTGGACCCATCCAAACTAGATCTCTTGAAGGAGTATATTATTTTCTTATATTCATTGATGATAGAACTAGATACACTTGGGTGTATTTTATTAAAAAGAAAAGTGATGTTTTTGAATATTTTAAAGAATTCAAGAATATGGTTGAAAATCAAACATGAAGGTACATTAATATTCGATTAGATCAAGGAGGATAGTACACATTAGGGGAATTCATCTGGTATTGCAAAAACAATGAGATTCAACAATAGTTTACAGTTCCATTTGTACTCAACAAAATGGAGTAGCTCAGAGGAAAAACAAAACCTTGGTTGAATGTGGTAAATTATTTCTAATGGTTTTGGGGATGAAGAAATAAGTCAAAAAATTTAGAACAGAAAACTCCTTTGAAGTTTTTTATGGATATAAACTAGAAGTTAGTCACTTGATCATTTTTGGGAGCAGGGTATTTGCTCATGTTCCAAAAGAAGATAGAAGATTTTTTTTTCCAAGGAAATCAAATGCATATTTGTTCAGATCATTAAACTTATAAAATGTTTGATCCTAGAACTCATAAGGTATTTGGAAGAGATATGTGTTGTTTCATTAAAATATAATGGAGTACCCAAAAGATGATTATGATGTATGTCATCTACCTAAAGAAAATGAGGAAAGTGCCAAAGAAGAAGATGAACAAGTTGAAGGTGAATCTTCAAACATAATGGAGCCTATAAGTAGCCATAACATTCCTAAATGAGATGGAGGAACTCATCAAAGAAATGAAGAACTAAGGATAAATACACAACAATCTAAGACTCCTGTCAGGTATAAAAACTATGCTTTAGTCACTCGATTTATGAATGTAGTGGAACCTTTAAATTATGAGCAAGTTAAAGACCATAACAAATGGATGGATGTTATCAAAGAAGAATATGATTCTATAATAAAAAATGAAACATGGGAATTGACAAAGTTGCATGAGAACAAAATCCCTATAGGTTCAAAATAGTTGTTCAAGTATAAATTTAATGTTGATGGTAGTATAGAAAAATACAAATCTAGATTGGTTACCAAAAGTTATTCACAGAAAGAAGAGAAGGGATAGACTATGAAGACACTTTTACACCTATAGAAAAAATGAATACCATTGGATTAGTGATTTCATTGGCTACTAAGTATAATTGGAAGCTACATCGGTTTCATGTTGAGTGAGAATTTCCAAATGGAGAATTAAAAGAAGAGGTTTGTCCTGTTCAACTAGAGGTATTTGTAAAGCAGGGTCAAGAACATCTTGTATGCAGGTTAACAGAATAATTATATGGACTCAAACATGTACCACCATCTTGGTATGTGAAAATTGATACTTTCTTCTTTTAGCAAGGTTTCATAAAAAGTAAAAGTGATCTTAATTTGTGTATGATGCTAGAGGAAATGGTCATATTGCTTTGATTTATTTATATGTCGATTATTACATTACTGGGAGGTTTAATATGAATACATGTAAACAAATATCTACACCATTAGAACATAATGTTAATCTTAACAATGATGATGACACAAAAGAGAAGAGGTGGATGGTACTTTGTATCAACAATAATGTTGGTGATCAATTGAAGTTGAATACAAAGATTTATGAGGCAATTTGGGTAACGAAGATATATGTAACATCCCCTTACCCATGTGTAACAGCCCCTTACATTACAACACAAAATGACGTACGAGAAACAAAATATTATTTTTTTGTTTTTCTTTAGCATTTGGAAAATAATATCAACAATAATTAGCAACGCATTAGTAAACTAGTTCTAAATCAATCAAGCATAATCACTATTTATTGGCACATTAAAACGTTCATTCTATTTACATGATGCCAAGGTTGTTAGTCCAATAATCATTGATACATCTATAATGCAAGAAAATATTGGGATCCATCATTCGTTAATACATAAATTCCTATTGCGCTTAAGTCTAAAATCTAAAACTCAAATTGTGACGAGAAGTCTAATTGCACAATAGTACGATAATCATCATTCATACATCTAAAATATGGGAATACAAGCACATTACTTAACAACAAGGTAATCACACATCTGACTACATGCAGTATTAACAAGGTAACCCAACCCTGAACTTATTTACTGCCAACTCCATAATGGAAACCAAATATATAAGCATTACTTGAACCTGAAATCATTATGACACAACCACTCTCTTTTCTTATGAGATGTCATCTAAATTAATAAAATATCCTTATTACTAAAAGTAAATCTAACCCTCGTTCTTTTCCTATTGTTATCTTACATACATCCCGAAGGATCTTGAACAATCCCCCATTCTCAACAACTAGTTATGATTAATGATATCAATTTATGTCTACACTTTTAATTCTCAATTATAAAGGTATCACTGCATTTGAACATTAAAGAATTACAGAAATAAAGCATCACCAAATTATATGGGTGTGTTGTTTTAAGGCACTAAAGCATTACTAATTTATAAAGCTATTATAAGTCGTTAATTACTGCGGTCGTTCCACCTGTTCCTAAAAATTCAATGGGTTGTCTAAAGTGATAATAATAATAAAAAAGTACTATTAAAAGGAAAGAAATATTACGTCCATTCTACAAATCCTTAAACTAATGCGTTGGTTTATAAACAACAAAAATACTATTAGAAGCCATGATAATACTACTGCCAGTACACTTGTCCCTTGAATTGGCGCCCTGTTAAAACAATAAAACTAATATACAGTTGCCATTTACACGTTCTAGAGATTCAATGGATAGGTCAGTCGTTCAGACACCTATCTTGGCATTTAACAACTGACCTCGTTTGGGTGTAAAAGCAGGGATTAGTGCCCCCAAAATTTGTGAGGAATGCTAGAGAGGCGTTGAGGAACAACTGTCAACAACATAGAATGGTCAAGGAGAGCTCACAGGTTGTCTATCCACTGAGTGTGGGGGCAGTCGACTCAGGGAACCCGATGCTAAGGATCCCAGAAAGTGCAAAGGCAAAGGGAAGCAATGTTGAGAGCGTGCAGATTTCTGAGGAACGGTTCACCCAAGGGTCACAGTCAAACACCACAGGCCGGTCACAACATGTGGGAAGACGAAGGTCACAGAAATCAATCAACCCATCATTCAGTTGGGCTATAAAAATTTCAGTCATGAAACTAGACAATCAACTTATCTCCTTAAAACACATGCATATCTAAATCATACATCCTACCACACTCTATCATTCAACTGAAAAGCGTACCATTGCTTGTTTGCCTGCTCTGAGTGTCGTCCACGCGCTCCATGCAAATCCCGCTTGCCAACCGTCGAGACTACACCGGTACCTCCTAGCTAACACTAGAGGTACTTTGCTTCCCCCTTAGCCACCCGAGCTGCAAAGGGGCCACACACTATCCAGATGGTACGTCTAGCTCCCAGCTCGCCTCGCAAGGCCGAGCTACCACTCCTATCCAAGCTGAAAAATCCCAACTCCCACAAGTAATCAGTCAAGTTACAATTTCGGCAGCATATCATTACGCTAACAACCGATCCCTTTCTTCCTCATCTTCCTTTTCTTTTATAGAGTTTTTAGCACCTCCAACTTTCCCTAAATCACATTTAAATTAAGTTTTAATAAAAATATTCTAAATATTCTCCTTCGCACAAGTGTCGTCCATCCCCCTCTTTCCTCCAATAATTATTTTCTTTAAATTGATTAATTGTCTCATTTCCCTCCCCCACCTAGAGTTGCTCCTAAATTTACTCCTAGGTGTTCCTAGATCCCCTTACATGTTTTAAATACTTTCCCTAAAATGATGTTGCTAATTTAGTTCATTTTAGAAGGTTCTTAATTGCAGATTCCTTACTATGTTGACCTTGTTTTTTACCATAACTTATCTTCTTTCCTTTATTATGTTTCCTCCAATTCTTAGTTTCCTAATTTTTATTTTTCCCTTCTTTCCCCTTTTAATAAAGCCAAAATGGCAGTTGCTTTAATCTTTTCCTTTTATTATTAATTTAATATCTTTTTATACTTTCCCAAGTTAAGAATTAATTTCTTGTTTGCAATTTTTAAATCCACTAGTTTTAATTAATTTCTTACTCTCTTCATTTACCCCAAGAATTTTATGAAGACTAAACTATTACTTAAGTGGGTTTTAGTTTAAATTTTTATTTTTATTTTTATTTTTATAGGGTCTTTTTCTTAAGGTTAAACAAAATTTTACCCTAGAGAAGTTTTAGACTTAGATTTATATTCTGAACGAGGCGACAATTATTTAGGGAAGTTGTTTAAGAATTTCTTAATGTGTTAAAAGTCTTAGGGCCATCTAGGTTTGTTCCTTCATCAACATCAATGTGATGTGCCCTTCAGGATGCACCACGTGCTCCAAGAGTGCCACTCATCTCGTTCATTTCTTTTGTGCGACGTGCCCTTCAGGATGCACCATGTGCTCCAAGGGCGCCACTCGCTTCTTGTGTTTCTTTTGCGCAACGTGCCCTTCAGGATGCACCACGTGCTCCAAGGGTGCCACTCGCTTATTTTGTTTCTTCTACGTGACGTGCCTTTCAGGATGCACCACGTGCTCCAAGGGTGCCACTCGCCAACTTGACTGATTGGTAGACATCAATAACCCCTAGAGTCAACACTCCGTCAGTTGAACTTGTGGGAGACTAAGGGCTTCTAAGGAATAAGTCCCCCACCTTATTGCGTGCCCCTTAGAGTCATCGTGAGCGACTGTCGCAGTCTGCCCTCACGACATCATGGATCCTCTCGAACTAGGTAATCGTTAACCTACAATTCTTGCCACGGTGGGAGTGCTAGTAGGCTGTGGCAGGGCTGTTGTCCATGCCTCTCCCTCAACCCCTCTCGAAATCATGTGTGGCCCCTTTACTCCATATGTGAGTCTGGTCGACAAGCTATCGTTAGCCTCCATCATCAATAATCGTGTCAAAACATGTCCACATCATATCATCAAATCAATGAAATATCCTAGTAAATAAATCAACTCAAATAGCACACTCCCTGACTCAATCCAGAGTCCAAGGGGTTCCATCGATGCCTCTCATCCTCAAGGTCCAAAACCCTGCACACTCAATAAAACTGAGTCAATAACACATGTCTATGTCAAGGCATTAAAACATCATGAAATCTATCATAACGCAATAAAATCAAGGACAAGCGTTTTAATATCACAATAGTCCAAATCACTTGCGAGCAAGTGTCCTCAAAGAATAAGTTTTCTCAGTGAGCTGGATGTTACAATATAGAAAAGCAAAAAAATGCCAACAATCATCAATCATGATAACCAAAGTTCCATCAAACTAACTAACAAAAGTTCCATCAAACTTGCAAACAATCCATGTTATCATTCTAAGTCAAAGCATATTAAAACACAACATCATTTTGTAAGAGAAAAGATATAGTCAAATGAAATCAAAGCATGTTGACACAACATCCTTTTGTAAGAAAAGTCAAATGAAATTGACTTATTATATTGCAATGATAATGGTTATGATGTCTAAAGCCTTTGAAAAAGACCAAATTTGTAATAGGTAAAGATAAGATAGGTGTTCTATGACTTTCTTAATTAAAGGGAGTGTTAGTGTAAATTAAACAACCCACATCAAACAAATAGTACTTGCGTAGAAGATAGTGATACGGATGTAAAAAATACTCTTAACCAAACTGAAGAAAGGTATCCAAAAGACACAATTCGAGTCCTTGCTCTATGCTCATAATCAACGGTTTAGCTGCATCTAAATATGTATATATAAAGGTGATATCTCATAATCAACGGTTTATCTGCATCTAAATATGTATATATAAAGGTGATATCTAATACAATGTGTTGTGTGTTCATCATGATGCTAAGGCACCTGTCTCAATTGTGCTACGAATTCTGTGAGTTATCTGTTTTCTTGATTGGTCACACGAATAAGAAAGACCCCCACAAGATGGGAGACAACATTGTTCAATGGATGACACAAACACACTACAATATAGGCAGGCTACCCGCCCTTCACCACACTCGATAATTGTAATTGCAATTACTGGTTGTCTCCTTCTTTACCATCAATGCCGCATGTCAAAGTAGTTGGTTGTTATCAATGGTTGTCATGTGGCATATCTTCATGATGGAGGTTTTGTTTATATATCAATGTGGTAAGTAAGAATATTGAATCAATGCCGCATGTCAAAGTAGTTGGTTGTTATCAATGGTTGTTATGTGGCATATCTTCATGATAGAGGTTAGACATCAATGATTTCGTTACACATTTAAATCTAAAAATTGTATTAATAAAAGTAATAATTAAGTAATGGAACAAAACCTTAAAAATAATAGAATACCATTAATTAAGAAGAAGAGAAAATAACAGAAAAAAACGCCTCTCGACTTCATTAAACTTAAGCAAAGACGATATCCATTTCTCACTAAGAAAGTGGTTTAGGAGCTTGAATGGACTTAAGCTTCTACAAAGTTCTGCAAAAATATCTCTACCTTTCGCAACATTCGATTGATAAGACAATTAAGAAAGACCCCCACAAGATAAGAGAACTGATTGATAATACAATTAATAAAGACCCCCACAAGATAAGAGACAACGTTTTCATTGGATGACACAAACACACTACAATGTCGGCAGCCTGGTCGCCATTCAGCACACTATAATTCTCATTCTAATTACTGGTTATCTCCTCCTTTACTATATGGAATTTTAAGTCTTCAAGTTCTTAAATAGCATATACAATTTCAGTGAGCGTCGTCACCGCGAAAAAGAAATCTCAACGCGCTGCTAAAAGATGATTGAAGCCTCCGTCATATCAATTCAATTTTGGTTGTGCAGTTCACCACTTCGTTTGCAGCGCTGTAGCGAAAAAGAAATCTCAACGCGCTGTAGGTTTTCTTAGGAACATTGAATCCAGACGTGCATGTTATCAATGCCGCATCTAAATGTAGTTGGTTGTTATCAATGATTTGTATGTGGCATATTTTCATGATAGAGATTTTTATACACAATGTATACATCTAAACCTTAAAATTGTATCAATAAAACCAAGTTTTTCTTAATTAAGAAAACAGGACAAAACGCCTTAGGCATTATTTAATCAAATAAAGGAAGAGGATTTCCATTTGTCATTAACAAAGTGGTTTAAGAGCTTGAGTGGACTTAAGCTTCTATCAAAGTTCTACGGAAATATCTCCACCTTTAGCAACCATTCGATTGATCATAGGATTAACAAAGACACCCACAAGATAGGAGACAAACAAACTCCACTGTCGGCAGGCTGGCCGCCCTTCACCACACTCTGTAATTCTAATTGTAATTACTGGTTGTCTCCTTTACTATATGGAATTTTAATTGTTCAACTTCTTAAATAGCATAAAAGATTTCAGTGAGCGTCGCCACTGCGAAAAAGAAATCTCAACGCGCTGCTCACAAAATGATTGAAGCTTCCGTCATGTCAATTCAACTGTGTAGCGAAAAAGAAATCTCAACGCACTGCTCACAAAATGATTGAAGAGTCCGTCATATCAATTCAATTTTATTGTAGTTCTTAGAAGTGGTGTAGCTTTTTCTTAGGAATATTGAATCCAAACGTGACATATTACGGTGGAAAATTGTTATGAATGCGCCATCTCAATGTAGTTGGTTGTTATCAATATCCACGTGCTCTATTGGTTGTTATGGTAGAATATGTGATTGACATATTCTACATCTTCTTTTTCATCTTTAAAATTAATATTAAAAAAAAATGGTTATTGTTAGTTGACAATTAACATAAATGAATTAATATATTTTTAAATGGGAGAATGGAAATTTTGAAGTAATTTAAGGATTTTCTATAATGTTGTTAATTGGAATTTCATAAATATATTATAATTAAAATGATCTTATTTATTGTTGGTTCACTTTTTTTTCAAATTGTACAATTTCATTATAAAAAAAATGCATGTCCCCGAAGTCAAGAGGTGATATACATTTCACCTAAAAAGGATAAGGAGAGCACCCAAAATGTGAAAAAATAAGGATACAAGTGTCCATATGAATACTTTTAATAAGTCTTGGTTTTTTGCAATTGAATGAGAACCAAATTTTTTATTAAAAAAAACATTTTGTTTTGCCTCTCCATCTTCAATTTCGTGTCTTGATTTCCATGTCTTGGATCTAGGGAAGAGGCTTGAGAAGTTAGAGGAATACACTTTCCTTGAAAATTTTCTGTGGAGAACAAGATGGGCAGTTGCTTATAACCCCAAAAGCATCCATTGAAGATGAGAGGATAAGATGAAATTATTATCTCGATACGAAATTTAATTTTATAGAAGTAAAATAAATTTAAATCTAATATTAAAATATAATTTTAATTATAATAGTAGGATGTTAAATTTTTTATCTTTCATATTTTATACTTCATTTTAATAAGTAGTGCAAATTAAAATGAATATGTGTAAATTAAAGAAAATCCAATCTATACAAACACATATTTAACATTTTATAAAATATAATGTTAAAGTTTAGATAGGTTGAAATTTGAATTGAATTTAATTTATAGTCTTTATTATTTAAATTTAAACATAAAATATATGCAAATAATATTTATTATTTAACATGTAAATATAATTTTAAATTTTAAATATTTTAAATTTTAATTTATATATAAAAAAAAAAAAAAAAAAAAAAAAAAACCATATATATATATATATATATATATATATATATATATATAGATAACTCACCATATTAATTAAAACCAATTAAAACTATGATTTTTTATTTCTTTTAAATCATTTAATTCATTTTTAATATATATTTTATGTTTATTTTATTTTATTTGTAAATTATGAAAGAGATATTATTATATATAATTTACAAAATAAAATAAAACATAAAATACATATTCAAAAATTATAATCTAAGAATTTAAACCCACTATATTAATGAAAACTAGTTAAATTATGATTTCTTTATTTTTTTTTAAACCATTTAATTCATTTTTGAATGTGTATTTTATGTTTTATTTTATTTGTAAATTATATATTTAAATTATATATAATACTCGAGAATACTTTTGGATGTATATAAACTATGTAAGAGGTTTCTAAATTCGACTATACACTCCACTCATCATCAAGGACATAATTCAACCTAAATCACAATAAGAAAAGAAAAATCCAAAGAGTATCTAAGTATGGAGGTTTAGCTACAATCTAAAGTGGCACAAAGTGATAGGGTAAGGAATCAAGGCAACTCAAAGTGATCAAATGTCAAAGGAGGAAAAGGTATAAGGATAAAAGGTCACCATAATAGATTTTAGACCTTCATTCATCAACTCACTTAGAAAAAATATTAAATACCTTTGAAATTCACTCACTTATTTACAATTGCTTGTTGTTTTCACTTGCTTCGTTTTATCTGTAAATTATATATTATACTCGATAATTTTTCTAAATGTAAACTATGTGCGAGGTTTTGAAATCCGAGTTGACACTTTACCCATCATCATCATAACTAACTCTGGAAATATACATAATTAGATTATATAATATAATTAGATTTCAATTAAAACTAATTAATTAACTTTCTTTATTTTTATTTTATTTTTAATTAGTTAACTCATTTTTTTATATATATTTTATTCTTCATTTTATATTTACATTATAGATTATGTTTTTATTTTAACTATTTTTTATGTATATATTTTATTCTTCATTTTATATGTAAATTATGTATTATGCTTAAAATTTAAATTTGTTGATGTATTTAATATACAATTTTTTTTATATTAAATAAATATTCAATTAAACTCTAAATTAAGAGGAATTTTTATTTTCTTTACTTAATAATATCAAATTTAAAGTGAATTTATGTTTACTAAATTTTTAATAATATTATAATACTACATATTAACTGTACACTTCCCCTTTTCTGACAAGAAATTAAAAACTTATTATGCAACTTGTAAGCCTCAACTTTCTTGGTCCTATTAAACTCTTTTAAAAGTGAGAAGTATAAAAAGACGATACAATCTGTTTGTAAGGAACTCTTTTAAAAGTGAGAAGTATAAAGAGACGATACAATATGTTTGAAGATGAGAAGTTCACTAGCATATATTTTATCCTATTGGTTAAAACAACGATTCTATGGTCATCCTAGATATATAAAATTGCTCCGTGTGGACTATATAAAGTGAATATATTAGATATATTCACGTCTCTGAACACGTCTCTGAACACGTCTCTGAACACGTCTAATGTTCCATTTATCAACCTAATGCAACCAAACGTTTCATATTACCACAGGTGTGACCTAGCCGCCTTCTTTTGTAATGAGTAGTGGCCACGTTTTTATGAAGGTGAAGCGCGTCGGTGTGGTATGAAGATGAAGCACGTAGGCGTAAGCTCTTTTGTATGGAGGGAGCCTGTTTCCATGAATCTTTCTAGCTTGAAAATTTTGGTACAACTCTACGCTCGTTTTCTCAAACGATTTACGGTCTGGCCGAGTGCACCAGAGATATATCTACTGACGACTACACACAATGTCTATCATACTCGATCGATAAAATATTCAAATATTATACAGGATATGCATGAGTTCAGTACTGGAGTCAAAGCTATATAGTGCGTTATGAAATATATCCTCTCTTTAATTCGACTGTGCTTTGACCACACTTTGTTGGAGGGCTGAAGCAGGTCAAGTCTTAATCGTATGCGTGTTCGTAATTCGGAGAAGATTGAAGTCTGCCATATTATTTCACACGTAGATGATATTATCTTTTAGATATTACAAGTTATTGACGGTGCCGCGCATACCCAGGGAGTTTGAGCTCGAAGCTACAGTATGGCGCTCTAGAATGTATCTCGAAATAAATGATGAATCACCACAGCCACTAGAAATATGATTATGATGAATCATCACAGCTACAATAATAAATATGCAGGTTATGAAAATATGTTCGATTAAACTACTAAAGAAAAGTACGCTTTTGTACTCGGGTTCTATAGGTAGTAAGAGATTTATAAAATGAATTCATTTTATTTTCGATTTTATTGAGGGAGACAAAGATCAAATTTTGAACTGCAAATCGAAAACACATTTACATTTATTTTATCTTTATAAAAGTTTAATAAAT
>SNQJ01S0059721.1:53428-87647 GCA_010110895.2 Picea sitchensis | reverse complement strand
TAATGGTGTGCAAGAGGCACATAAAACAATAGATCGGCAGGATGATGCTGAGCAAGTTTGCTACAAGAGGAGTTTGTCAGACAAAAACCTTGAAAATGATAGGACGAAAGTGCCTCCGAAGTCACTGCTCCGAAGGCTTAACTAAAAAAATCTATGCAGTCCTATCAGCTTGGAAAACAACTATCAATCAAGTTGTACATTGGAGTTGGCCCACGTATACTATGTGTTCATGATTATCCTTCTGAGCTTCGTGCCATAGCTCTAGAGAAATTAATTCTGTCACCTAGGTATGGGTCAAGCAACAGTCCAAAAGTGTTTTCTGGGTCAGGGCCAAGTAGCAGTCCAAAGGCATTTCCTGGGTCAAGTAGGAGTCCGAAAGTGTTTTTTGCTCATTCAAGACACTCTATGTCTCCTGCAACTGCCTCATAAATCACTTCTCAAAACTCTTCACTAGAAAAGGAATTTCAATCTTATCAGCTTGGCCAAGAGCTATATTTCAAGTGGTCATCTGGATGTGGTCCATGAATAGATTGTGTTTACAACTATACTTCTAAATCCATGTCAAGGTTCTAACGAAATTAAATGTGTTACCTAGGTACATGTAGGTTAATTTGCAATCTGAAAGAGTTTCTAGATCTCTTGAAGAAACTCTTTAAGAGAGTTTCCTTTTCATTTTAGGGCCATCTGAATTTTAACTTCTCGAGCAGTATTGTTTTCTCTACCCAAATCCGGATTCATAGATAACAAAACCCCATTCAGATGGTTTTGCACCCACCCACGTCATATCTCGTATCTTGAAGAGTATTCTTTGGAGGATAAGTTCTAACCCCACCTCCATATTCTTTCACCATAGAATTCATCCAAAATTTCTTGCCATCAAGAATTCTTTTGTCCATCAAGCATTCTTTTGTATATGCAATGTCAAAAAAAAAAAATTCAACAAAAAATCCCATCAAGGGTGCCAAAATTCAATGTAATTCATCTCAATACATTTTATGTATCTTCAATAAAACCAATTTAGGTGGCCATTGTTTCTTCCAATATTGTAGGGAAGAATTTTAGGGTATGTGGAATTAAGAGAATATTGTTCTATAGATTTCACATTGGAGGGACTATAGTCAACACTGCACATGTGCTTAGGATTGTTAAGAATATCCTGTAATAGACAATACATGACAAAGTTTTGATGGAAATGAAAGGTGTTGAAACAAGATTGCAAATCAGATCCAATATCCATGAAAGATCATAACATCTCCTCAAGTCTCATAGTATATGGAGCATCAATTGTCCATGTCTTGTGTTTTTCTTTTTAAGCGATTCTTCCCATACACATCAAACACCATCCTGTGGCATCTCAACCACCTACCAAGGCTTAATTCCCTGGATGCATGAATAAGCGGTACGGGCTAAGAGTAATATTTATCGCAATAGCATAGGCTATAGCTAAATGGAAGTGCTTATTTTCAGAGTTTCTGCTTCGTAACGATTGTTTTGTTGGCCTAGGAAAAAGCTACACCTAGTGATTGACTTATTGGGTCACTGTAATGATTCTCTTTGAGTTTAAAGTAAGCACTTCCCCAAAAGAAGAAAATGAGTGAAATCTTTAAACTTCTCATTTAATCAAATCACTATTAAGATCACTAGAAAAAACACTAGTGCATAGACCAAATGTAATAGGAAATTTGTTGGATATAATGGTCATAATTTGAATTAGGCATAAGTTAAATGTAATTTTATGTATTTTTTTTATATTAGGCATAAGTTAAATGTAATTTTATGTATTTTTTTATATATATAACAACACTTAAAGTAGGTTTTTATTTTAGTATGTGAATTTTTATGGTTCATCAATGTAAAGATTTTCGATTTTTGATTTGATTGTATTAGAGTTTTGAAATGATTAGAGTAGAAATTTCACTTATCATGACAGGATCAACATGTAACTTTTTAAATGATCTTCTAATGATTTTTAAATGACCTTCTTGTGATAAAAGGAGTGGGAAAATGTTTCAAAACTCTGATACAATTAAAAATCCAGATTCTCTACATTAACATGATCTAAAAGACCCAATACAGAATTGTTCCATCCAATCCAGTCTAGATTAAAATAATCTATGGATTCGAAAACCAAACATTACGATGAGAGGGGTTAGGCAATGCCTTTAATGACTTGATTTGTTCATGGCTAGGAAAACAATTGTATTATTCTGCAACTTCATTTTTTGCCAAAGTCTGGCGTTTTTTCCACAGTCCTCTTACCACACCTTACTGTAATTTATTATCTACCGAGATTGGGGTATAGAACTACCGAAATTATCACAAGATCAAACATTACGTGTGCCTGCACATATATTACAATTCCCAACTCCAGCACCTGGCAATGTAATTTCAAGTTTACCACAAAAAAACTACGGGGGAATCATATCTACACCTGCTTCAGTTCCTGCAACCACAGGTGACCGCTCGTGATAAACGTCATCCAAAATACTTTAAAAGGAAACAGAACGAAAACCAAAATACTTTAAAAGGAAATACGATGAGAGTGGTTAGGCAATGCCTTTAACGACTTGATTTGTAATTCTTCAACTTCAATTACAATTAGAATTACAGAGTGTGGTGAAGAGCGGCCAGCCTGCCGACAGTGTAATTTGTTTGTCTCCTATCTTGTGGGTGTCTTTGTTAATCCTATGATCAATCGAATGGTTGCTAAAGGTGGAGATATTTCCGCAGAACTTTGATAGACGCTTAAGTCCATTCAAGCCTTAAACCACTTTGTTAATGAGAAATGGAAATCCTCTTCCTTTATTTGATTAAATAAAGCCTAGGGCGTTTTGTCCTGTTTTGGCAAGAAAATTGTCATTGATACAATTTTAAGATTTATATGTATACCTACATTGTGTATAAACAAAATCTCTATCATGAAAATATGCCACATACAAATCATTGATAACAACCAACTACATTGAGATGTGGCATTGATAACATGCACGTCTGGATTCAATGTTCCTAAGAAAACCTACAGCGCGTTGAGATTTCATTTTCGCTACAGCGCTGCAAACGACGTGGTGAACTGGACAACCAAAATTGAATTGATATGACGGAGGCTTCAATCACCTTTTAGCAGCGCGTTGAGATTTCTTTTTCGCGGTGACGACGCTCACTGAAATTGTATATGCTATTTAAGAACTTGAAGACTTAAAATTCCATATAGTAAAGGAGGAAATAACCAGTAATTAGAATGAGAATTACAGTGTGCTGAATGGCGACCAGGCTGCTAACATTGTAGTGTGTTTGTGTCATCCAATGAAAACGTTGTCTCTTATCTTGTGGGGGTCTTTCTTAATTGTCTTATCAATCGAATGTTGCGAAAGGTAGAGATATTTTTGCAGAACTTTGTAGAAGCTTTAGTCCATTCAAGCTCCTAAACCACTTTCTTAGTGAGAAATGGATATCGTCTTGCTTAAGTTTAACGAAGTCGAGAGTATGCTTTTTCTGTTATTTTCTCTTCTTAATTAACGGTATTCTCGTTACATTACCATATTGATTTGACTTTGCTAATACAATTTTAGATTTTAAATGTGTAACAAAAATCATTACGTCTATAAACAAAACCTTTATCATGAAGATATGCCACATAACAACCATTGATAACAACCAACTACTTTGACATGCGGCATTGATTCAATATTCC
This sequence comes from Picea sitchensis, assembly GCA_010110895.2. Lineage (NCBI taxonomy): Eukaryota > Viridiplantae > Streptophyta > Pinopsida > Pinales > Pinaceae > Picea > Picea sitchensis. The sequence continues at coordinate 83,956 of SNQJ01S0059721.1, read as the reverse complement.
TACTTACCACATTGATATATAAACAAACCCACATCATCAATATCAGGCGTGAAACTCGACATCATCCGGATCGCCCATCAAGAGACACGCATGCAGATCTCTATTTCACCGACTCCGCAAGGTGTAAAGGTTCAAGACTTCCGTGAGAATTCAATGGTAATAGCTTAAATCATGAGTCATTCGACCCGTCATCCAAACTCCGAAATGCCGATCTTATCCCATCGCGAAATCGGGAATCGAGTTGGACGAAATGGCGAGACTGTTTCAGGAACCCGACATACGCAAATCTCGACATCACGATCCCGGAGAGGCCAGAGTCGGCCCATCTCGAGGACGTGGCAATGCATCCAAGCCATCACCCCACTTTATTGCTTCAGAAGTTCGGATAATGAGGTTTTGTTGACAAAGACACTCCACTACGAATTACAAATCGCGATTCATGAAATAGCCATAAGATCGCCGTACCGCCCATTTGTTTGAACACGCAGCAAAACATCGAGGAAACCGCTGGCATCTTGGCAATCGGGTTCTCGCTGACAAAGAATTTGAGTCACAAGTCACAAATAGCGAAACGAGGACCGTTCATCTTGAGGGATGCGTGGCATAACTGAGGCTCGAAAACCTTAAAGGGGAGAGTCTGACGCATGACGGATTCTGTTTCAATCCCGGTGGACAAGAAGCACGAAGCATTTCGTAATTGTAAAGTCCGAAACTCGAAAAGGAGGAAACGCATTATGGGGCCTAATCGACATCTCACAAAACGAGAATCAAAATCTCCACGCGAAGGCATCTCTTGAACCGCTCCATCTCTTTGGGATGCGGCGTAAATCAAGCCCAAGAAAAGTCTCGGAGCAGGAGAGTCCATCGCATTACAGATTCGAAAATCACAGTCCCAAAGACGATGTCCAAAGCCTTGAAGTCTCAAATGACGAAGAAATAGGGACCATCCATCATAGGAGGACGTGGAGGAGATCACAAGTAATCGAAATTTCCAAAGGAAAGGCTTCACCCATCTGCGGGAAATCGAAAATCGAGAAATCGTGGGATTTTGTGGACAAGAGGTCCAATACATTTCAACTCTCAAACTCAATCTCGACAGAGGCTTCGATCAGCGGTCTTGGCGAATTCTAGTCATAAGATCCGACCGTCGGGATAATCGCAGATCCGACCTGCTGATTTGTCCAAAGGCAGCCACATTTTCGGCTAAATTGAACGACAAAAGAACCGTAGAAAAGCCCAAAGAGATCTACAACATTAAGGCACGCGGGCTACATTGAACAGTAGACTAAGGGCCAATTCGCGTCGTATAAGCTTGGCGATCGCACAATCGACAGCTTTCGAAGCTGCTCGAAAACCCGCTTCAACAAAGCTCCGGTTAGAATCGCCGCCAAAAAAGCCGCGAATTTTAGAACGCAGAAGTTCAAGTCACCGCAAATTACACACATGTATATGCCGCTAAGAATTGCTTTCTCTTTGTTCATTTTAAAAACGGAAAAAAATATGGCGCCGTTTTAGCAATTTAGGGACCAACAATGCAGTTCCATTCTTCTGGAAAGAACTATGAGTTCTCCGTCTCTTCGGATGAAATCCTTCTGCAAGCACACGTAAGAGTGTCGGGATCCAAAGTGGGATGATGGATATGTGAAACTGCATCTAATGCACTCCATTCCGGCGACTAATCAACAGGTACCTTCGTGCAACTCAAAGAAACAAAGAAATAAAGCTAAATTTTGGATTCAAAATTTCATGGATGACTCGATTTTCTCAAAATCACGTGCTCTCAGAGATTCAAAATAGGCTCGAACATCCTTAAACTCCTCTACCAAGGAAATGACAGACAAAACAATAACCGCGAACTTTGAGAATCTTAATTGAGACTCTATGATGACACAGACAGTCCTCCAAATGTGGATCGCTTCATGACCATAGTCATGGCATCGTGGAACTGCATCGATTGACTAGTGAAATCAATCGACACAATGCATTGTCAGAAAATTCCTGCTAAAAGCCACTCCAAGAAATGGTTGTAACAACAATCATTGAATCTAAGGCTCTGTCAAGTTTTTCAACAGATAAACTAATTGGCTCTCAATATGAGACCAGACCGTGATCTCGGGCTGTGATGTGTCAATCTCCAATGCTTTCAAACTCAATTCTCCTTCAACAGGGAGAGGAAGAGAAGAAGAAGAGGGTCACTGCTGCGAGGGAACAATCAAAAGTAACCCCACTCCAAAGTATGCGCCACAACAATATCCGAATCAAAACTTCCAAGGTCAAAAGACAACAACAACAAAAATCAACATCAATTTCCAACCTCAAAGAGTGCGAGGGAGGAAGACATCAAATGACAAAACAAGCATACAATGCTATCGCAAAAGTATAAGCACTATGAACTGGAATGCGAAGGAAGCAAGCGTATCAACTCTCTGCAGAGCACATGTAAATCACAATGTAAAACTCCGAGGGATGTTTTTTCGCGGCTAACAAGATCAACAACAACCTAAAGATCTCTTTGTTGCTAGATGGATGCAACAATCATGACAGGTAACGAATAATTACTTTCATGCATTGATTTTTCAATCTCATCTAATATTACACTTTGAAATGATTACTTATCAAAGTTCAAGGAAATGAATTGTTTTATTCTTACTAAACAATGTAAAGAAAGACATAAACAATGTCTATCATGTTCCAGATCCAAAACATAATTTGCTAAGTGTGGACAACCTATCAACATGGCTATAAGGTACTTTTTGAGGGAATATCTTGTAAGATATATTACAAAATCCCAAGCAGAAAATTAACTTCTGAAATCCATATGACTCCCAATAAGATACAAGCCTTACCGTCGAACCCAAGTAACTGGATTCAACCATATGCACAAAGTGCATATACCCTAAATGAAACAATTGTTTGGCATACAAAATTTGGACACCTACCATTCCAGAGTCTAAGTCCTCTTCAGAAAAACTCCATGGTAAAAGGTCTTCCTATATTTAAAGAACAAATTCCCCCATATGAGTCTTAGACATGGAAACATATAATCCATTTCACGCCACTATCAAATCAAGCCAAACAACTTCTTTGAACTTGTTCACACCGACCTATGTGGACCAATGCAACAGAGTCATTAGGTGGTAGCTTTTACTTTCTAACATTTATTGATGATTTCCCAACAAAAATATGGATCTATTTTTCTCAGACAATAAAAGTCCAAACTTTCGCGAAAATTCAATAATTCACAAGGATCAAAAACAGAAAGGGAAAATATATCAAAGCACTCAAATCAGATGGAGGAGAAGAATACAACTCCAACGAATTTCAAATTTCTTCAAATCACAAGGCATTATTACGCAAACAACAACTGTGTATACCCACAATAGAATGGAGGGCTGAAAGCAGCACCCAAACAATAAGAATATGGCAAAACACTCTTTAAAGAGAAAAGTTTGTCAAATAGGTTTTAAGAAGAAAGCATGCTCGGGCTTTATCTCTTGAATAAATAGATCTCCAACCACCAACAAAGATGAAAGTTCCTCAAGAAGCATTGGAGTGGACAAAGCTCAATGTGTATCATCTAAGGACATTTGATGCATAGCATATGCCCACATAATTAATTAAGAAAAATTGATGATAGAAGTGAGGAAATGATTTCTCATGGATATATGACCAAATCTAAAGCCATGCCCTTTACAATCCAATAACCAAGAAATTAATTCTCACAGAGATGTAAAATTTCTTGAAAAACAATTGACACGATTCAGTAGTAACAAAGAATTGGACAAATAAACTATTGCTGCCAAGTTCAAAACGAAAATTCGCAACAACAAGTACCTCAAACTATTTTCCCAAGATTGCAGGTACAAAGACAAAAAGAACATTCTCGTGTAATAACTCAACTTCGAGCGGAGAATCATTCTTTGAACCTCAGAATCAGAGAACTTGAAGTTGAGAGAAATCCATCAACAATTAGATGACTTTGAACAACACAATATTTTGGTTTAATTTCATGTCAACCCACATCCTTCAAGGAAGAAGCCAAGGAGCCACACTGGGTTCAAGCCATGAACCAAGAAATTACTCCATTGAGAAGAACAAGACATGGATCTTGTTATTCAAGGTCACAAGAAGAGTATTGGTGTCATGGGTTTACAAACTAAACTCAATGAAAAGGGAAGATCGAAAAACACAAGGCAAGACTTATTGCTAAAGGATTCTCACAACAACTTGGTACTAACTATGGTGAAACTTTTGCCCTCGAGTAGCAATATTAGACACTGTAAATACTCTATTGGCCATAGCATCAATAACACAAATGGAAAGTATACCGATGGATTTCAAGTCATCATTCTCAATGGTTTTTTAGAAGAAGAATTTTATGTCGACAAATTGGATTTGAAGTCCAAGAGCACCAAACCAAAGTATATCGGTTGAAGAACACCTTGTATGGACTTTAAAAGAAAGCTCCAAAGATTCCTGGTACAAATATAATTGACACTTATCTCATCAAAGTGGTTTCAGCGTATTTCAAAATGAGCCAACTATTTACACCAAAACTGATCAGCACGATAAATTTTTGATTGTATGTTTTTATGTTGATGACATGATCTATACAGAAATCTTGAGTTAACAATTTTAAACATGCCATGCAAACCAAGTTTGAGATGACGTGATCTTGGCATAATGAAATATTTTTTAGGGTTTGAGGTTAATCAATCAACTAAAGGAATTTTTGTTTATCACGTTGCATGCAACAGACATCATCAAAAGATTTCTCAGATGGAAGGATGCAATCCAGCCAGAAACCCCCATACCATCAGGCACAAATTCGAGCAAGAATGATGAAGGTCCTATAATGGACTCTACTTTATACAAAACTTTAGTAGGCAGTTTGTTGTATCTTACATCAATTAGGCCTGACATTATGTATGTATCCAACCTTGTTTCCAGTGCATTCATGGAATCACCCAAAGATTCCTCATTGGAAAAAATGGCTAAACTAATTTTGAGATATGCTGCGTGGAACTCTCAATTTTACTTATGGCCAATTAAATCGATAGTAATCAACTTTCTCTCGTTACACTGCATGTTGATTTTGGCAGTGTTTCGATGACAGAAAACACATAAGGGACATGTTTTTCAAATCTGGCACAAACTCCTTAATCTCATGGGCATCAAAGAAAAAAACCCATTGTCACTCTATCTTCTACTGAGGCAGAATATTTTGCAACAGTTGCAGTTGCATGTCAAGATGTATGGATGAGAAGAATATTGAAAGATATGTCACATACGTAAAATAATCCAACTCCTATTTTCTGGGACAATACTTCAACAATTGCTCTATCCAAAATCATGTGTTTCACAAGAAAGAAAAACACATTGACACTCGCTTCACTTCTCATACGCTGAAGCTAGTCAATAATGGTGATATTGTACTACAATTGGTTCTCGAGATCATCTTGCTAATATATTTACAAAGCCACTAGGAAAATAGGTTTTATTTGCAGACAACACGTACACTGCTACCGATGATTGTAATCGGTTGAGTTTAAGAGGGAGTGTTAAATATAATGTAACCTCAATAGTCTCTCATCAGACATCAGCTACTGTCCTATCCAGCTGTACTTACTATTCTTGCTTTGCTTGACCCTATTTAGTTCAACCATCTCCCATTGCATAGTACCTCTCTTCTAATTCTACTTCTCATTGTACTTCTTCATATTCTAATATATTGTTTTTATGTTCTTGCTTCACACTCCTATCACTTAGCATCATGATGAACACACATCTTGGAGGGATAGGTTGAGAGAATATCTCAACATCCTCCTACAAATCTTCAAACCAATCTCCAACTCAACATAATGCATTAATGAAGCATTATCTCTAACACACACTGTGTATTAGATATCACCTTTTTATATACATATTTAAATGCAGATAAACCGTTGATTATGAGATATCACCTTTATGTATACATATTTAGATGCAGCTAAACCGTTGATTATGAGCATATAGCAAGGACTTGAATTGTGTCTTTTGGATACTTTTCTTCAGTTTGGTTAAGCGTATTTTTTACATCCGTATCACTATCTTCTACGCAAGTACTATTTGTTTGATGTGGGTTGTTTAATTTACACTAACACTCCCCTTAATTAAGAAAGTCATAGAACACCTATCTTATCTTTACCTATTACAAATTTGGTCTTTTTCAAAGGCTTTTTGGATATAGACATCACGACCATTATCATTGCAATATAATAAGTCAATCTTATTTGACTTTTCTTACATAAGGATGTTGTGTCAATATGCTTTGAACTCATTTGACTATATCTTTTCTTTTACAAAAAGATGTTGTGTTTTAATGTGCTTTGACTTAGAATGATAACATGAATTGTTTGCAAGTTTGATGGAACTTTGGTTATCATGATTGATGATTGTTGGCATTTTTTTGCTTTTCTATATCCTCGTTACCCAAATTGCCTCATAAGTCTTTGTATTCAACTTCAATTGATCACCAACATTATTGTTGATACAAAGTACCATCCACCTCTTCTCTTTTGTGTCATCATCATTGCTAAGCTTAACATTATGTTCTAATGGTGTAGATATTTGTTTACATGTATTCATCTTAAACCTCCCATTAATGTAATAATCCACATATAAATAAATCAAAGCAATATGGCCATTTCCTCTAGCATCATACACAGATTAAGATCACTTTTACTTTTTATGAAACCTTGCTAAAAGAAGAAAGTATCAATTTTCACATACCAAGATGGTGGTGCATGTTTGAGTCCATATAATTATTCTGTTAGCCTGCATACAAGATGTTCTTGACCCTGCTTTACAAATACCTCTAGTTGAACAAGACAAACCTCTTCTTTTAATTCTCCATTCAGAAATGCCCACTCAACATGCAACCGATGTAGCTTTCAATTATACTTAGTAGCCAATGCAATCACTAATCCAATGGTATTCATTTTTTCTATAGGTGCAAAAGTGTCTTCATAGTCTATCCCTTCTCTTCTTTCTGTGAATAACTTTTGGTAACCAATCTAGATTTGTATTTTTCTATACTACCATCAACATTAAATTTATACTTGAACAACTATTTTGAACCTATAGGGATTTTGTTCTCATGCAACTTTGTCAATTCCCATGTTTCATTTTTTATTATAGAATCATATTCTTCTTTGATAGCATCCATCCATTTGTTATGGTCTTTAACTTGTTCATAATTTAAAGGCTCCACTACATTCGTAAATCGAGTGATTAAAGCATAGTCTTTATACCTGACAAGAGTCTTAGATTGTTGTGTAGTTATCCTTAGTTCTTCATTTCTTTGAGGAGTTCCTCCATCTCATTTAGGAATGTTATGGCTACTTATAGGATCCATTATTTTTGAAGATTCACCTTCAACTTGATTATCTTCTTCTTTGGCACTTTCCTCATTTTCTTTAGGTATATGACGTACATCATAATCATCTTTTGGGTACTCCATTATATTTTAATGAAACAACACATCTCTCTTCCAAATACCTTATGAGTTCTAGGATCAAACATTTTATAAGTTTAATGATCTCAACAAATATGCATTTGATTTCCTTGGAAAAAAAAAATCTTCTATCTTCTTTTGGAACATGAGCAAATACCTTGCTCCCAAAAATGATCAAGTGACTAGCTTCTAGTTTATATCCATAAAAAACTTCAAAGGAGTTTTGTGTTCTAAATTTTTTGACTTATTTCTTCATCCCCAAAACCATTAGAAATAATTTACCACATTCAACCAAGGTTTTGTTTTTCCTCTGAGCTACTCCATTTTGTTGACTACATGTGGAACTGTAAACTATTGTTGAATCTCATTGTTTTTGCAATACCAGATGAATTCCCCTAATGTGTACTATCCTCCTTGATCTAATCGAATATTAATGTACCTTCATGTTTGATTTTCAACCATATTCTTGAATCCTTTCAAATATCAAAAACATCACTTTTCTTTTTAATAAAATACACCCAAGTGTATCTAGTTCTATCATCAATGAATATAAGAAAATAATATACTCCATCAAGAGATCTACTTTGGATGGGTCCATGAACATCAATATGCTACTATGCACTAGCTTAAGAATTTATTTTTTCCTTTTATCTATATATCTAGAAAATATTCCGTGTGTTGTTTACATAATGCACATCATTCACATTCAACATGTTCACTCTAAAAAATCGGAAGACCCTCTGCCATTTCTTTCTTCTGAAACAACATAAGATCATTATGGTTTAGAATTCCATAAGTGTTGTCATTCTTAAGTTGACATAGTTTTTGATGCCAATGTTTGATGATCCCTCCATGTAACATCAATCTTATACAGTCCTCAAACTTCATTTGCTCTTGCAATGAATTTTTAGTGATCCTATAACTTCAAATGCTCTTGCAATGAATTTTTAGTGATCCTATATGTCATTCAAAACACATTATGACTTAACAAATTTAACTTTTAAATATTGATGTGCAATGGTGGACACTAAAATAAAATTCTTCTTTATTCTCGGCACATACATGACATTATGGATTTGTTTCACTTGACTAGTAGATAAAGTCACACATACATCTCCATACCCTTAAATTTCATGATAGAACCATTATTTTTGTCATGATATTTATCAAACCAATCCCTATTGCATGACATATGAATTGAAGCACTATAATCATGAGTTTCTCTTGATTATAATGTAGAATCATAAACAAACAACTTCAGTTTTTTGAACTCATCACATATTGTGGCATCTTTATCAACAAAATTTCTTGAACGTTTTTTTATATTTGGACTCATTAAACTTCCTTCTCCTACAATATTTACCATAAGTCAAAACTTACCACATTAGAAGCATCTGCCATTCCTCTTCACATTTTTATCTATGTTTTGTGGTGCCTTGCCTTGATTTGGGTTTGTATGTGGCTTTCCTTGTTAATTCCTTCTTCATGGCTTTCCTTTGTAGGGTTATTTCCCTTTTCGTAGATCTTCTATTGATATTATTTCTACGTTTTCCCTCTTTCATAAGAATATCTATCACTTCTTCAAAGGTAGGGGTCTTTTCCCTAGTTGCAAGACCAGTAATGAACATTTGATATTCATCCAACATGCCATTTAATGTGACGGTGACCAAATAAGTACTAGAAATCTTCACACTAATATCACATATATTTTATTTTAGTTTTTTTTATTCTCGAAAGGAAATTACTAATGTTTTCATTCTCTTCCATCTTAATTGAAATAATTTTAGCCTTTATAAAAAAAAACATATTTTGTGTTCATTGTCTCAAGCAAACCTTTAAGTATCTTCCAAGTTTCATGGGATGTTTTTCATTCCCTAATGTGTAGTATGATATTGTTCTTGACAGACATTATCAAGATCACCTTCGCTTTGGTCTCTCATCTCTCATCACTTCCAATACTGAACTAAGACTACTAGGGTTTCTTTTTTAACTTCATTTCCATATGCGATTGAACAAACGTTATATCCTTCCATCAAATATTAAGCTCCCAATTTGCGTAATTTTTTTCATCAAGCTTGGTTGATTCATTCAAATAAGAATAAACTAATGGAATCACCATGCTATAACTTTGAATTCAACACAAAAAAAAATTATTGAACAAAAAAAACACTTTCCTTACTAGTTTCTCTTTCTTCTACATGATCCTCCATGCACAAGTTTGATCGACCTCCATGCATGGTTTCTATGGGTTTATCTTCCACTCTATTTTTTGAACAATTGAACTACATTCAAGTGTGGCTCCTAATCAAATTCCCTTCGAATACAAAAATATGTCTGTCAATAGAAACACAACAACACTAATGGTTCTTCCAGGCGAGTGAAATCTCTTATAGGCCAAAAAATTGTTCGGAAACCAAATAACCCTAGATGTGTGGATCCTCTCTGTGTGTATTTCCACCAAATTTCCTTTGCTTAATGATTCCACTAAATCTCCTTTGCCCAATGACGAGGGTTTCCTCTATATGTGCGAAAAACATACATGTGTTGCCTCTCATGTCCCCCTTACCTTGTACTCAACAACAACCAATGACCATGGCTCCTCTTCATGCAACTTTTCTTGCTTCTTATTGGCAAAAAATAACGACCAACACCTCCTCTTCACGTGAGTGACCAATGACCATTCGCTCTGATACCAAATCAAGAAAACAAAGAACTCATAGAATGCACAACACAAGAGAAGGAAATTAAGAAAACAGAGAACTCATAGAATGCACAACACAAGAGAGGGAACATGTATTAAGCATCATGATGAACAAACAAAACACGTTATCTTTGGCATTAGATATTACCTCTATTTATACATACTTAGACGAGTTAGATAGTTGATTATGAGTATAGATCAAGAGTTCTAATTGTCTCTTCTAGAGACTTTTTCTTAGTTTAGTCAAGCTTATTTATTACATCCTTATCTCTATCAACCATATGCTCAACTACTGGTTTGAATTGTGTTACTTAATTCACACTAAATATTTGATATTAAGTCCATTCTAGATTTGAAACCACTTTATCAACGAGAAATGGAAATCCTCTTCATAGGCATTTTTTTTCCTGTTATTTTCTCTTATTAATTAATGGTATTTTCTAATTTTTTTAGATATTATTTATTTTGTTTTGTTAAAAAAAATTACATTAGTTAGAATTATTGTCTTAGATTTTATTAATACAATTCCGACATTTATATATATAACTACATCATTATCTATAATCAAAACTTCACCTATTAGATAAAAAAATTAATTTGAGATATACTCCAAAACCAATAAAATTATATTATTTGTCCTTATGATTACTGTTCATTGCTTCTTTAGTAACACTTATCCTTAACTCCATACCAATATCAATCAATTACAGTTTAACCCAAACCTAATAGGTTTATCATAAACTTTTACACCTATAATAATGTTTCGATTATTTTTTATTTTCTACTCGTTAAAAGATGTTGTGGATGAATATTAATCCTAAAAATTCATGGATCAAAATGCTTCTTGTTTTTTCTTGCTTTCTCTTTGATCCACGAGTGTTTGGATTAAATAATATGAATTAAAAGAAAACGTTTACACCCTCCATTTGTCACTTATGACCATAGAATTATTACGAGTTCTATTCACTCCCTTTGTATATCAGCGAACTTTTAGTTTATTATACTTGTACTTTAGGTGATTCTTAAAAGCCCCTCTTATTATACAAAAATAGAGTAAAACTCAAATAAATCCCGATTACGGTTAGTAATAAGTAATATAAGTAATCAATAACATTAAGGAATTGTTAAATTGTTCTACAAAATGGATTTTTTTTTTTGGAATTCGACAACATAAATCTGCAGGAAATTAATTTTTTTGTTGTCTAAAAATCATTTTTGAATGTAAAATGCATTCATTATACTGAAAAAACTTTGGGACATTCAGATTATACAGAAATAATCACTCAAATCTACAGATCTAACAATTTCTTGTCGGATTTCGAGAAAATGTTCCCGGAAAATTCGTCGAAGAAGAATAATTTTGTAGAACGTTTAGAATACGACAAACTTTAAGGCAATGTCTAAATTGTTCTATGAAATGGTTTTTTCGGTCGAATCTCACAACATAAATCTGCATGAAATCATTTTTTTTTGTTGTTTAAAATCCATTTCTGAATGCAGAAATGGATTTAACAAACTTAAAAACTTGAGGGACCCTCTCATTATATAAAAATAATTACTCAAATATACAAATCTAACAATTTCTTGTCGGATTCCGGGAAAATGTTCCTCGAAAAAAATGTCAAAGAAGAATCATTTCGTAGAATATTTAGACTACGAAAAAATTTAAGGCGTTGTCTAACTATTCTACGAAATGGGTTTTTTCGTCAGAATCCTGCAACATAAATATGCATGAAATCATTTTTTGTTGTTTAAAATCCATTTCTGAATGTAGAAATGGATTCAGCATGCTGAAAATCCTCTGGGACACTCAAATTATACATAAATAATCACTCAAAATTGCGGATCTAACAATTTCTTGCCAGATTTTGGGCAAATTTTCCCAGAAACAATCATCGAAGAATAATCATTTCGTAGAACGTTTAGACCACGATAAAATTTAAGGCATTGTCTAATTGTTCTACAAAATGGATTTTTTCGCCGGAATTTGACAACATAAATCTGCATGAAATCAATTGTTTTATTGTTTGAAATCCATTTTTGAATGAAAAAATGGATTCAACATGCTGGAAAACTTCCGGGACACTCAAATTATATAGAAATAATCACTCAAATCTATGGATCTAATATTTTCTTTTCGGATTTCGGACAGATGCTCTTGGAAAAAATCGTCGAAGAAGAGTCATTTCATAGAATGTTTAGACTACAAAAAACTTTAAGGTGTTGTCTAACTGTTTTACTAAATGACTTTTTTTGTCGGAATCTAGCAACACAAATTTGCATGAAATCATTTTTTTATTATTTAAAATCCATTTTTAAATGTAGAAATGGATTCATCATACTCAAAAACCTCTCGAACACTTGAATTATACAGAAGAAATTATATCAGATATTTATGTCAAAGATATATATCTATGAATTTTGACGCATTATAAAAATATATATATACTTTTGAAAACTTAAGATATCAAAACAAAAGAGTGAATTGACAGAAAAAAAAATGTAATTGCCGAAAAGTTAGGTTTGTCCACTAAATTATATCGACTAACGCTCTCCTTCATAATCGACTCCATTAAATCTAAAGATTTCATTCCTCTTGCAGGGAAAGCCGCCTCTATCATTAGATGTCATCCTTATCCTTATGATTTCCTTCTTAGAAAGTTACGGTTATAAAACTTTATATGGATTAATTCCCTATCAAAATTATTAATCGCTTTTGGATAGAGGTTAAGTTACACTATGAATTCACACTGCATTGTGTGACAAATGCATTAAGTGTACCTGATTATAGTGGCTTGAAGATAAGATAAGTTGAACCCTTAACTTTGCAATGTGAATGTTAATATAACCAAAATTTTAATGATATTTTATATTACTTTCGTTTAATCAACCTTCGCAATTTAAAAAAACACTTTGTTAAGTTTCAGAAAAACACTTTGATATTTTCTATTACTTTATTTTCATCAACCTTCGAAATTGAGAAAAAACACTTTTTTAATTTTCATATCGTTGAGACTCCAACAACTCTTACTATTAACTATTGATTTATACTTATTTTCAGGGAAAAAAAAAACAAAAAAAACTTAAACAACTTTAATGACATTTATTTTTATTCTTATAAATGTGTATATAAAATGTGATATGAATGGTTCTCAAAAAATAAATCCCCAACGACTTTTCATTTTATGGAAAAGGTTTAGACCAAATTCATCAAATTTTCATTTTACGGACTAAGGTTCAAACCAAATTCCTCTCCCCCATCCAACAAACAAACTTGCCATTATTGCTTGTAGTAAATTTTGATGTAACAATCTAATAGTTTTTCTACCATATCATGCCATGCCATGACTTGGCTTGGCAAGACATACCATACCATACCGTACCATACCATACCATATCATACCATACCATGACAAGGGAAGGAAAGGCAAGGCATGCAAAGGAAAGACATGGAAAGGCAAGGCATGACATGGCAAGACATGGCATGGAAAGGAAAGGCATCACATGTAATGGAAAGGCATGGCATGACAAGTGAAATAAATGCAAGCCATGGCATGGAATGGCATGGGAAGACATGGAATGGAAAGTCAAGGTAAGACAATGCATGGCATGGCATGGAAAGGCAAGGAATGGCATGGGAAGGCATGGAATGTGAAGGAAAGGTAAGGCAAGACATGGAATGGAAAGGAAATGCATGCCATGGAAAGGCAAGGCATGGCATACCTTTCTTTCACTTTCCTTTCCTTGACTTTCATACCTTGCATACCTTGCATTCACTTTCCTTGCCTTCACTTGCCATGCCTTGCAAGGCATGCCATACCATAACATGGAAAGGCAAGGAAATCCAAGACATGGAATGTAAATTCAAGGCATGGTATGGCATGGCATGGCAAGGAAAGGCATAGCATACCTTACCTTCACTTTCCTTGCCTTCACTTTCCTTTCTTTGCAAGACATACCATACCATACCATACCATACCATGGCAAGGTAAGACATACCATACCATACCATACCATACCATGTCTTGGCAAGGAAAGACAAGGTATACCATACGATACCATACCATACCATATCATACTATGGCAATGTAAGGAAATACATACCATACCATACCATATACCATACCATATCATACTATGGCAATGTATGAAATGATACCATACCATACCATACCATTACCATACCATGGCAAGGCAAGGAAAGACAATACATCCATACCATACCATACCATGGATTGGAAATGAAAGGAAAGGCATACCATACCATACCATACCATGCCATGCCAAGGCTACCATACCATACCATATCATACCAGGGCAAGGCATGTCATGCCATACCATAGCATACCAAGCAAAGGGAAGGAAAGGCATGCAAAGGAAATACATGGAAAGGCAAGGCATGGAATGGAAAGGCATACCATTGGAATTGATATGGAAATAACATGGCATTGCAATGCATGGCAAGGCATGACATGACACGAAAAGGCAAGGCATGGCATGGAAAGGCAAGGCAAGGAAAGACATGGCATGACAAGTCATGGAAAGGTAAGGCATGGCATGACATGGCAAGGCAAAGCAAGGCAAGGCAAGGCATGTCATGGCATGACATGACATGGAAATGAAATACAATGCAATGCAAGGAAATGAAAGACATGGCATGATAAGGCATGCAAAGGCAATACATGGCATAGCATGGCATGGCATGGAAAGGAAATGCATGGAATGGAAATGGCATGCCATGGCATGGCTTGAAATATCAATGGAATGCCATGGCATGGATTGGCATGGAATGGAAATGAATGGAAATGACATGGATTGGGATGGCATGGCATGGCTTGGAAAAGCATGGCATGGCATAGCAATGGAAGGCAAGGCATGGCATGGCATGGCAAGGAAAGGATTGACATGGCAAGTCATGGCATGGAAAGGGAATACATGACATGAAATGGTAAGTAAATGCATGACATGGCATGGAAAGGAAAGACATGGCATGGCATGGCATGGCATAGAAAGGCAAGGCATGAAAATGGAGGGAAAGGCATGACATGGAATGGAAAGGAAATGAATGGCATGGAAAGACATGGAATGGAAAGGAAATGCAAGGCATGGCATGAAAAAACATGCAAAGGAAAGACATGGCATGGCAAGGAAAGACATGGAAATGGCATGGAATGACAATGACATGGCATGGCATGGATTGGAAATGCATGGAAATGGCATGGCATAGCAATGCATGGAAATGGCATGGCATGGAAATACATGGAAATTGAGTGGAAATGGAAATGGAATTCCATGGAATGGACTGAAAAGGCATGACAATGGAATGTAAATGGCCTGGCGTGGAAAGGCATGACATGGAAATGGCATGGTAATCGCATGGCATCAACAGTTTTGTTGGATTGGGTTTGGGAGGATCCTTTGTCTACTTGTGTTTTCTAACCCAAAAATTGGGTAGGACTGTGCAATAAACTCCCATAGATGGTGAAGGGAAAAGAATAATGGTTTCAAGTATCCCTGGAGGAATTTTGGTAGAATATCATTACTTTCTATGGTGTGTCATGAAATATAACCTCAAAACTTATGTATTTTATATATGTCATACATATAAAGAGGGGAATAATGTGTGTGCCCTAGAAAATGGTCAAATTATGGATTGAATCAACTAAGAAACTAACAACTAGGCTTCTCAAAGGAATGTCAAGGGAAGACTAGGGTCAAGGTTTTGTCCTAAGGAGACTAGGAATACTATGACTTATACCTAGAGGAGAAAAGAAATACTTTTCTCATTTATATAGGGTAAGAAAATTAGTTAGGGTTTTGTGGCATTTGAAAACCCTAGTGCTACCTAATGTGCTTGTTATCGAGAAGATAGAGGGAGTTGATATTGTACAAGTGAGGGATAAAAATTTAGGATCCAAAAAGGACTTACCATTGTGTATACTACATTTTTGATGATCTCTAATGGAATGAGCTATTGGATAATATTATCTTATGGTTTCCATCGCTAGGGGTTAAAGAGCTCAAATCCTAACAAGCCCTGCTAAGATATTGGTAGGTGCATGTACTTCGTATTCTAAATATATATAAAGTGTTTGGGTTGTCCAAATGTTTTTTATTTGCATAATTGAATTTTATCTTATGTCATATTTGTAATTGAGTAATTCTAGTACTAGTTATGGAGTTTAATTTGACATAACATTGAGATAATATTGTTAAGTGATTTACAATTATGTGGAAGATAAATGAGAAAAAAAATTTCTATAATAAATTATTGTAATATGCCATTTTTTAGGTCACAATATTTTCAAGTGACCACTATTTGAGTGTGGATTGTCATTGGATTTAGATGGAGATAATTCAAGAGGTGGTCCATATTCTTGGTTGTGAGTTACAATATGGATATCCACAACATTCATTGAATAATTCAGAAGGAATGATCTATCGATGATGTAGAGATACAGGTTGATTAGTGAGCAATGCTACTTGAGAACCACTAATTTCTTATGGATTTAGCACTTAGCAATATTTTCAACCAGAAGATATTCCTTAATGCGTGATGCAATTATTTGTAGTCACGTTATAAAAAAATCAAGGGATTAATACACATAAAATTCAGACACTTTTAAATTCATATATTCGTCAACATAAAATGCAGAAATAATGAGATTCATAAAAAACGTTCCATGAAATGTGTGTGTGTGTGTGTGTGTGTGTGTGTGTGTGTGTTCAACATCTTATAAATTGTACATTTTTTACAAAATCATAACTCGTACCCAATATAGAAAGAGACAACAAGTTCCCTAACATAAAAAATATCTATATGGTGGCCTAGACACAAAATGGCAGTAGTTGGTCAATCATTGACCACTACCACTCTCGCCACCCTCAAGAGCATCCAAGAAATCTATCTTTGTTCTCTTTCTCAAGGAAGCACCTCGAGAGGTTCTAGGTTTGGGCGTTATTCGATGCTATAAAGACTGCACAAAGAATAAACACTCTTATAAGTTTTTTTCCTCGGACTACAAGGAAAATACCCTCTAGTGGAGGTTATAGCGGAGGTTTTTAGTGTTACAAAATTCGCAAAATTCATCAAAAAAACCTCCATTAAAACATCCATTTTTGGTAGCCAATTTTTTTGCAGAGATTATAATGGAACTTCATTATAACTAAACAAAACTTGGTGGGTGGAGGTTGTAGTAGATGGTTTTCTAGTCGATGCGCTTCAGGGTCTATACGCACGAGTGCATTCTCAAACATAAATCACTCACGCCTACATTACACCAAAAGCATCGGGCCATTCCTAAAATATTGGGGCACCATATCATTTATACAAAATAATGCAATGATTCTTTAATAAGAAAAACCCAGTGGTCGAATCTATGATACCAAGCACTGATGCATTCTATAACTTAAACCATCGGTGCTTAACATTACAATAAAGCTCTAGGGTTGTCCAAAAAAAAATGGGGTACCAGTGCTCTTATAAGTAATAATGCATCAATACCTTAATAATAATAAGGCACCAGACGAATCTATGATACCATCACCGGTGCGTTAAAAAACAAAACCTACCGGTGCATAATATTTAGAATGCACCGGGGTGGAAATGCGATACAAAAACACCAATGCATTTATTAATTAAACACGCATCGATAAATATTTTTTATTATTACAATTGTTGGTTAAAATAGTATTAATATAGGTGTTGGATCCTTTTATATCAACACTGGTGTGAATTTAAGTATGACACTAGTGTGGTGTATCTTGAAATGCACCGATGTTGTTTATCATTAAATGCATTGGTTGTCATTTTGTCTTTTTAGAAACATCGATCTGTGACAGTGCACAATTATTGTTGTTTTTTAATTCCATTGTTCATAAAATAATTGACATATATCTTATAATAGTATTCATATAAATTCAATTTTGATTAGTTCATTTGGATATGATGTTTGGATTAATTTGCTATATCATCAGATTTCACATCTCTTCATTATAATATTTAATCATCCATATATTTAGTCAATGATGTAACATTTCACAACAACATTGGACAACACAATAGAATAAAATAAAACATATTTTATTATATAGGAATAATAGGCTCTTTGTTATACAATTGGTCGAGACTTATTGGTAACCCCTTGTCTTTCAATTGGGACACTATGTCCATTACATTAAATAACATGTTTTATTTTCACAGACAATTATTTCAAAAAATAAAACAACTTGCATTGGTATCCAAATATATTGGTCATGATCCTTCGTTGGAACTGTTGTTAGTGTTGAAGCTACTTCCATGACTTGGGTTATTTGGTCGAATGTTTTGATGATTTTCTCGATTTGTTTCCTTTTCTTCAAATGATTCCATCCACAATAAAATAAAATAAAGTGTAATGAGTGTATCTACATTGGTGAGAATAATGAAAATTGAAATAAATAATAAACATGAATGTAAATTGAAAAGAAACATAGCATAGCAAGAATTGAGTCCTGAATGATACACATTTTTTCAAAACCAAATCTCATTCCTTCTATCAACAAATTTTCTATTGGAACATTTCCATACTTTGTTTCCTCCAAGTTTTATAGCCCACAATAAATCATAGATTTAATATAAAATAATTTTTTTGTTCCATTAATTATAAAATGAGAAAAGTAAAACAACATTATATACTTACAAATTTCACAATTAATTTTTGATATGTTGACATATACTCAGAACCCTTACTTAATCCAATGTCAATCAATTCTTGCGATGACTCTTCTTTGTATGATAACACCTGTTTGAAGACATTCTAGGATGGTTGTTGTAAAACAAATTAAAATTTACAAAAATGAAATTTTAAGTTAATGTTATAAGGAAATAACAATTACTCACAAACTTTTCTATCAACCATTTTCTTCATTTTCCTTCTATTTTATGTGTTGAATGGGTTCCATTTTGTTTTTTTTCTGCAAGAAAATAATTGAAAATTAATATTTAATGCTAAATTATTTATTTATATGTACCTAATAGAAATTTTCAATGATTTCATACATTTGAAGATCATTGTTGTTGAGATGGATCCTCCTGTGATGCAATTATGTCCATTTATTTTACCATCTCCTTGTACACTTTTTTCGACATTCACACTGACATATTTTGGATATCATCTCGTTGAACCTTTGGGATTTTCATAATCTTCCTAAAAAATGTAGCGTGGAAAAAAATTGTTTTTATATTGATATATGAAAACTAAATATAACAAATTTTATATTAATAAAGAAAAGGTTTGTAGTAATATATACATATCCTAGAAAATCATTTTTAGGAATGTCAATTTTTGAATGATTCTTTTTTGTTGTTGTATGGTTTTTCTATCGCAAGTATGACAGGTCTCATTGACCATTTCTCTGGAATGCTTCCTGTAGTTTAGATATAACCTGGTCCTTGGAATAATTGGATTGATTTCTATATTGTAAGTGGAAAATACATATATAAGTTCATTCCACTATATCCTTCATAGTTTTGTAAAAGTTTCCCCCCCTTTCATTAACCTCCAACACCACTCGATATGAACTAAGGACCATTTCATCATCATTTACATTTTCTATAATTTTTATTCTCTTAGGACAACATTTTGTTCCTTTGTTGTTGGTCCCTCTAGAAAATTAAACATATGTGAATTAATAGATTGTTTGAAACATGTTATCTAATATTTTTAAGTATATTATTAATGGAAATTAAAAAAAAAAATCATATTGAATATAATTTGTTCATTCAGCTCATTCTTTCTTTCACAATTTTTACATCAATCTTTTACGCTCTTTTGCACTTAGATCACAAATAATCTTATCAAGATTCCTCATTTTATGGCACTGCGGGGAACACACTAACCAATAAATATTAGTTAAACTTACATATAGTTCAAACATATTAATTTTGTATAGAATTTACAAAGAACTTGCATTTGTTTTTCCTTTTTGGATGTGTTATCATTGTGTTGATCATAATTTTTGCTACTTGAACTATTCTCAAACATTTGTTTATCAATATATATCATGTAACATTCAATACACAAGTTATTAAATAAATTTTATAAGCAAATCACATAATTTTCTACAAAAAAAAAAAATTTGGTGCACTTTCATAATACAAAAGCACGGATGCATTCCATATATGAAACACACCGATATCAAAAATATATTTTTTAAAAACTATAAATTACAATGGTGCAATATGTACAATTATTGACACTGATCCAATAGAAAAAAAATAAAAATACCATGAACAAATAAAATTACACATTGATGAATGA
The DNA here is from genome assembly GCA_010110895.2 of Picea sitchensis. Classification (NCBI taxonomy): domain Eukaryota; kingdom Viridiplantae; phylum Streptophyta; class Pinopsida; order Pinales; family Pinaceae; genus Picea; species Picea sitchensis. The sequence continues at coordinate 63,459 of SNQJ01S0059721.1, read as the reverse complement.
ATTTTTTTAATTATGTTAGAACATTACCGATGCGTTTTATCTGAAAGCGCACCGATGTGTTAGATTCAATTCGACACATTGATAACCCAGAACAATTTTTTTTAAAAACGTGACAGGGTCGAGAGGGTTTGGATATGATGCATAACATGTTAGATGTCTTTTATATGGAAACATAAATCCATTAAATGTAAAATGAAAAAAATGAAAAAAATGTGAATATGAAGTGATAGAGGGAGTTAAACCCTAAGGTAAAATTTTGCAGAGACATTAACAAGAAGAAGAAATGGTTTACGATAAGTATGATTTTTAATTTATTTTTTGTCTGAGTTTTAATTAAATCTAAAAAGAGATACAAATTGTAAAAAAAACAAAATTAAAATCAATAGTAAAATTTAAAACTTTTACTATGTAGGGTTTTGAGTGAATTAGAAAACCCTTCAAATTCTGATTTTATAAATACTTTTGTTGCTCCAAAAGGGTTTTTAATGAATCGCAATACCTTTCAAATTCTAATCTTTTGAATAATTCTCATGTTCCAAAGTATTCATATGTTGCTCCATAGTGCTCCAATGTATGTATCTCTTGCAAACATCTCCCCCCATAAATTTTGGAAAAATAATAAAATGCTGAATAACTTAATACACATTAAATATTTTATGAAAATGGCTTTAAATGAATCACCATAACCTTCAAATTATGATCTTATGAATAATCTTGTTGTTCCAAAGTATTCTGCTCCTCCACATTGCTCTCCAATATGACTCTCTTACAAATATATCCACTGTAAATTTTGATAAAATAATGAAACAATGAATAGACTTTTACTATTTAAATGAATTTATGAAATTAGCTTTTAAATTCCCCCTCATTTTTCAATTGTAAAAAAAACAAAGTCGCATTTTTTGGTTAGTTTTTCGAAAACCTAGTGTGCCTATTAATATAACGAACTGGTGTGTTTTTGTATACAACGCACTGGTGTGATTAAAATTTTTGTAGCACCGATACCGGATAATTCTTTTTTATTTATTTATGAACTGGTGTGACTCGTAGCTAAATACCTCGATGCTTTATATTGTTATATACACATCGGTGCGTGTTTTTTAAATAAGCACGCCATTATGCTTTCAAAGTTATATGGATTTTTATTTTCACACAAAATAGTATATTCATATTAAATTATATTTTAGGATGCATCCACATGACTTGCAATACTCCATAGTATACATTTTCCTATTAAAGTCACCTTATTCTTAAAACATTATTGTTGATTTTGCTTAAATGCAGGGAGAAAAGCTTATAATATCAAATGGCCAAATCTTCAAATTCTAGCTTATTCCATATTTCTCAAAGTACATCCTAGATTATCTTTTAGGATGCATCCACATGACTTGCAATACTCCATAGTATACATTTTCCTCTTAAAGTCGCCTTATTCTTAAAATTTTATTGTTGATTTTGCTCAAATGCGGGGAGAAAAGCTTATAATATCAAATGGTCAATTCTTCAAATTCTAGCTTGTTCCATATTGCTCAAAGTCCATCGTGGAGTTCTCCCTTTCCATCTCCAATAAGTTGATATTTTATTTATATTTTGATTATCTAATTGAAATATTTTTTTTATCCTTGTCAATTTGAATAAAAATGTATCCAAATTTGTAGGATCATGATTTAGAATCAAGTTCAAATGTAGATAATATTCTACCAATTCAAAAAATTCGAAAGCTCTTATTAGGAGAAACATATCGCAAGCAGTTGGTAGATGAAAATGGACAACCACTTTATGCTGTCAATAGTAACATGCCATCTTCCAGGCGCAATTCTAAGTCAATAATGATAATAATTAATGTTAGTTATAATGTGATTTGAACAAACCAATTGCATTGTGCTTACTAATATCATTGATCTATTAATGTTCAATATTTTTGAAATTAGGATTATGATGATGAACAAACTACCTATCAACTTCCATTGTACCCCACTACAATGTCAAATCAAGAGAAGTATGCAATAAGAGCACAACTCAGAGAGGAAGCATATCAAGAATGGTTGAATCAACCACCTACTCAATTCCCACTACATTCAGATTCACCAATTAGGAATGACTACAACAATAGTAGTTCTTCACGAGCTAGAAATGGAGTCACTGAAATAGAGGTTGGTATGGATGATTATTTACGAGATGAAAATTCCATGGAGACAATGTTGTTAGATGCATTCTAGAATGATGAACGAGGGGATTATGCTCATATCACTGATACCTTATTCAAAAGTATGATATCTGCTTCCACCGCCTCTCTCTTTGAACCTAGCCAGTCAAATTCTACCCAGTTGGGGACAACAATGTCACTGTACAACTTGAAAGAAATGTTTGGCATGTAAAATGCATGTTTCTTGACAATATTGAGGTAATTTACCATCATTAAGTCCCTTATAGTTTGAGAAATCTTGTCACACAATCAACATTAAAAATTATTGATTTTATGAACTGTAAATGACATTGTCCACTTCTATTTCCCATTAAATGTAGGTTATTCAAAGATAAGGTTCTTCTGAATGATATGTCTTTTCCGATAGCTGTGAAGAGGCAAAGCGGATGTTGAAAATATTGGGTGTTGAGTACATATCATATCATGCATGTCTAAATGATTATATTCTATATAGAGGAGAATATGAAAACAAAGAGATATGTCTGAAATGTGGGCATGATAGATATCATAAATCAAATAAAAATGGTAAATCACATAGTCCTCCTCATAATATATTGGGTCACATGCTTATAATCCCAAGGATTCAAAGGTTCTTTCATTTCAAATAATTAGATATGTTGCAAGGATGGCATGCCTCTCACATAAGTGAGTCAGGGGTTATGTGAATCCCAATAGATTCAATAGCCATTAATCATATAGAGGATACATGGCCCGAAAAATTCAAGGATGAAGTACAAATTCTACGACTTAACATAGCCATGGATGGCGTCAACCCGTATTCCCTCCAAAACAACAACAATTTTTTTTTTCCCATAGTAGTGATCAATAACAATATCCACCCATGGTTGTTCGTGAAGAATGAATATGTTATGCTGGCTTTTTATAGTCCATGGTAGAAGAAAAGTGAAGAATATGGTTGTCTACCTACAACCATTGGTAGATGAATTGAAGGAATTATGGGAAGGGATACATGGATATGATGTATAAATACACATCACAATAGAGAGGAGTTTTATGTTGTATGGCATATGTGATTACACCACACATGATTATCAAGGATTATGAGTTTTCTCTAGAAAATTACATGTTTATTGATTAGTTTATATACGTAACAATATTTTTTGACATATTTAATTCATTGCGATTGTTCTGATATTTTCCGCTAACATGATTTGTATACATTAATAATTTCATAGGTCTTGTAACAAAAGGATATCATGGATGTAAGTGTTTTGGACCTTCTCTGAAGGCTAGGTGGTCCAACCACCTAAGAAAGCTAGTGTAAGACTGCTCCAAGTTATTCCTCCCATAACAACACCCTTACAGAAGAGAAACATCCACTTTCAATGGTAAACCAGAGAAAACCCAAAGGCCTACAACAATGACACTAGTAGAATGGCTTAGAGCATATGAAAGAAAGGAGAAGGAGATTACAAAAATGATCGATTCAAATGGGGATCCAGTGTTCGATGATTTATAACTCTTTGATACCTATGTTGAGAAATTTCCCATTGGGATGAAAAGGAAATCTGTCTTTTATGAGCTCCCATATTGGGAGCATCTTAATATTTCCACTTACAAGATCCCATACATATATTTAAAAATGTTTCATAATATTTATGGAGGCACATATCATCAAAAGAAAGTGACACATTGGTTGTTAGGAGAGATCATGTTTCTTCGAAAAGTTAAAAGAAACACATTCCAAGAAGATAAAGCAGAGGAGAGGTTGGTCCCTCTTGGTCTTTCAATGAAGGTGATGTCTCATGGATATTGAGGAAAGATTATTTTTCTTAGGAAAATGAAGTTATATTGGGTGTGAAGGTTCCTTATTTATATGGGTCTTCAGTATGGTGCAATTTCACCATGGATGACCATTTTTCATGGTTAAAATCACATGACCATTTGAGCCTTCTAAGAGTACATATGTCAAAAACATGATTTTAGTATTTTTTTTATAAATTCATGCCATGGGATAAAACATAATTAATTTTATATGTGTTTACTTTGTAGTGTCATTATCCTTTGCTCATGTGTGGGTGTGTGAACCATGACATCCCTCGTGACCTACGATGTTCCATATGTAAATTATTTTCATTTTTACATTGGATTACATCAAAGGAGATTCATATGGCTAGCATTCCACGGTGGCGTCAAGAGATAGGTGAGATTGTTTGTATGTTTGAGAAGGAATTTTCGATGAGTTTCATGGAATTGTAGGTTCATATTATAATTCACTTAGTATATGATATTGAATTAGTCAGAGTGGTCTGATGTCGTTGGATTTTCTTCTTAGAGAGGTACATGAAGAAATTGAAAGGATTTGTTCGACAAAGGGAAAAATAGGAGGGTTCTATGGCAGAGGGGTACATATCATATGAGTCTTTCTATTATGTCAGTGAGTACATCAAAAATATTGACAACCCACCAGGTGCATTGATTTGGGACAACGAAAGGGATTAAGACAAAAGAGAAGGGGAGCTTCTCCAAATAAATGGAAAAGGGAGCATGATAAATAGTAAGTAACTTATCATTTGTCAAATTTATACACAGTAACTATTCACACTAAACTTCATAATGTATGTTTTGATATGATATGTACTATTTTTCGGTTTCATTTCATGAATATATATATATATATATACATCAATTGATCCAGGGGATCAAATTTTGCTCAAAATTCAAAGTGCTCAAAATCGCTTCAAATCGAATGGGTGTGTATGCCTCATCGTCACGAACCCAATGCAACTCGTTTGGGTTCAAATGGACATTGGATGAGAGAGATATCGTGTTCTGTTCAAATCGTCAAACAGGTAAAAAAAATGTGTGCTGACTGTATAGTTTGTACAGTCCATACGGATTCTAACGTGGCAGGGTTGTACGACACGTGGCAGGGCCACACGACATGTGGCAGGTGTTGGTTGGCATTCATGTGGATGAATTGGTGTTCGACACGTGGCATGTTTGTGGTGAATGGAATGGTGACACGTGGCCCAATCAATGGTCGCCACGTGTCACCTAGACATTGGTTTAAAACTTATGTAGTCGACAGGACTCGACCTCATGACATCCGGGAAAGGGGAAGAGCTTTGGGAAGGGCCACCCAACTGGTGTTCCCACCTATGGTTCTTAATATATATATGTTAAAAAAATTATTTGAATTGCAATAGTTTTGAAATGGGGGCGTGGTCTGGGTCGGGGCTAAGCCCTAGCCCCTGGTCATATATATATGCCATGTAACCACTGGCGTGTGCCTTCCAACCATTACCATATGTTTTAAAAACTTGGCCCCTTTTTGTATGAGCGCGCGGTCACATGGTGACCCATATGTCCATGGTTTTGGCGGTTAGGGGCTAGGCGCGCCCTAATCGTCCTACTATTCACACCGTTTTGCGGTTGTGCCTGGTGCTAGGTTTTAACAAAAATATGCACGTCGGGACTAGGTTGAGGAGGCAGAGGTGCATTTTGGTGATCCAGAGACAACAAGTTTGAAGGGGAACTTCCAGGAAGCCTATCTTCTTTAATTTTTGGCCAAACGAGGTGCCGAAAAAGCCCAGCTAGGGGTTTTTGGATGTTCTGATCCCATTGGAGCCATATATTTGGCATGTTGAGCATTTTAAAAAACATATTTTATAATTTTGAGCAAATAATACAAAACATCCATTGGAAGATGGACCAAGAGATGTAGCCCAAGAGAGGGGTGAACTCCTTTATCATTTGTTGTGTTATGTGTTTTCTGTTCAATGTTATTTGTTGTTGATTATATGCATCTTGAATGTGAAATTTCTATAAAAGTTGTGTTTGCAAAATTGATCCATTTGCATAAGAACACTTGAATTAAAACTTGCAAATATTTTTAAGAATACAAGTCTTTATCATTTTCAGATCATCAATGAATTCAGAAATTGATGCCATCAATAAATTCATTCTTTACAATTCAGAGGAAACATATTTGTGGTTCACATTGTACAAACAAAAGAGGAGGAAATGGGACAGCGACATGAAATAATTTAGACGATTGAATGGTGGAAGAATGCATTATCATAATCATTTAATATAAAATATGCCAATGATATGCCCCAATAGTTGGGTTGCTGACCAAGTTAGAGATAAATATGATGCATCTGGTCGTTACCTGTGTGCTGAAGAGGATGCACAAAACATAGGGATTGGGTGCAACAACTTGGTAATAATCTCTTTGTGTACAATTTTAACTTCATAATGCACCTTTGAATTGTAACATCTATATTTTATATTTTATTGGTTGGCTTATTAGACACATGCCATTGTGATTTTTTCACTTTTTTATAGGTGCATTTGTTCCCACCTATGTGGGAATATGGACATCATTTTTGCACCAAGGATGCCAATGATGGATGCATGATACAAGACTGTGGAGTGGAAGTTGATTTCAACCAATATAGTTGTGTTATCCACCACTATCAAAACCTAATATGAGGGACGTTAGGTTATGTTGAAAAGATACAAGAGATCATTCGAGTGGACTTCTCTTCTTTCCAATGTGTTATTTTTAGGTGCAAGTGGTGGGACACCTTTGGTAAGAATAATGTAAAGGAGGATCATGATAGTGGGATGATATGTATAAACTATAGAAAGATGTGGGATGAATTTAAGGAGCCTTATGTTTTCCCAAAACACTGCAACCAATTGATTTTTTACCGAGAAGTGTTGGATAGGGATTGGTGGTTCATATTAAGACACGATCCTAGATCAAAACATATTTATGAGAAAAATGGTGTTATCATGCCAAGCGAGGAAGATAATGAGGGTGATGACAACAGAGAGTGATATGCAAATGTTTTATTTCATCATTAATATTGTTTTTATATTTTTGTTATCTTTGTTTCACTAATTATATTGTTTTTTATTCATCTTTTGACAGAGGAAATGTGAAGTTAATTATAACAAATCTTTGAAAAATTTTAGTCCGTTAACATTATGTTTGATGCTTAATGTTTTTTTCTTTCAAATTCTTTGTGATTGCATGGAACAATTGATTGAAATACAATTTTATATTTTTATTTGAACAGATTCATATGTCGTTGCATGTTTAATTATATAAAATTTTAATAATTATTATCATGATAAAGTCATAAGAATTATTATCATGTTCAAAAAGGCCTCAAGATTTTAGATGTTTGAACCTCTACCAACATTTTATAAAAGCATTGAGACCTATAAAAGAGCATAGTGTAATGTACCCCAAATTTCCCAAATATTTTTTTTTTTGTTAGGGGACATTAAAGGTCCTTGACTCTCCAACAGTGATCACAACACCAAGATAATCCAATTAAGTATATCTTTATTATTTTATCGTATTCATAGCAGATTTACTGTCATTATTGGATTGGAATCATACACTTATTTGTTATTGAAGAAAAATGAAATCAGGATTGTCATGGCCCTTAAAATAACCACCATGTCTATGTCAAGACATTCTATCCATAATACATTGCATAATAGACTATCATTAATCATATATTGTCTACCTCTACATAACTCTCCTAGATCTGATAAACAATATAGACTATTACTATAGGTTGTCATATAGACTATTGTTACAAGGGAAAAGTTGTCTATGGCCAAGGGTAAACCACAACAGACAAGTATGACTATAGAAATCAAATCAATTCCAACATGTGTTATATAAACTAATGTGCAATACGAGGAAGAAGCCTACCTCGATCCAATTGTTTGATGTTGTTCCACCATTGAGCACTTTGACCGAAAGCCTTACACCTACAAGAAGTTCTCAACAAACAGGCGATGCGAGTGTATAGTGACAATATATAAAATGAGTTAACACATCATATAGCACAATCCATTAATAAACATTACAAACATGCCCATGAATAATAATCATATATTCGCAAGATATTGATTGGACAGGAATAGAGTATTTCTATTAATAATTGATCAACAAAAGTATCAACATTACAGACTTCTGTGTCAGTGTAGTTTGAAACCAAGAAACCAAGTTCCTTCCAACTGGGTCTCCACCACTTCAATCCTCCACCAAAGGCAAGCTCATAGCAAAGAGATAAAGAGATTCTCTTGACAATAAGCAAATATCTTGGGGGCTAAACACTGTGTTCATATTTGAGAGACAAAGGGATGCATACTCAATATGAAGCAATTTCTCCAGAGTAAATTTTCTCTCAAAGTTGAATTCTTTCTCTCCCTTTTTCCATAGCTCAAAATTTTGATCTTATAGCCTCTAGAATGCAACTGAAGGGATGAGTTAGAATGTTTCCATTATATGGAAGGCCAAAGATCAGAGATCTTATGTCATGACATGTAAACCCGACCTCATTTTGTATTTTCTGGCACAAATTTTGATATACGCGAGTTGTAGTGGAGCATCAAGCGTATACGCATCTTGCAAAGCAGTTAAAAAGTGTATATGTGGAAAAATATATGTTTTGGCTCTGGATCTATCAAAAAAAGGGGTTGATAAATCTGCATAGAAAAATGGAAAAAAGGCCCTCTATGACAGATAGCAATGGTGAGACAAATCTTGCTATAACAGATGCCCCCTATTGTGTGAGATCAGAGGAGTATCTGTGATGGCCGAAATACATTATAAATAACCCAGAAGTGGAGTGGTAGAGAACTAGCTGGACGAACTCAATTGCTCATTACACTATGTACTAAATTTGCATACATGGCTGCCAAGAATACAATGTAGATCCATGTGGAAAATATACCAACAAGTGTTCATGGCCATGAGTAGGAAAATATAAATGTGGTTACATGCCAATAGTTGTCATAGTCATGAACAAGGCTCAATGAAACCAGTCTCAAAATCAATCTAAATATATCTGTATACCATGGAGTACAATCTAATCTCCCATGATCACTGAAGTCAAATAGGTACTCGTCCGATGAAATGGATGCAACAGCTCAGGAAAGCTGTGTCTAGAAAGTGATATCTTCAAGTCTTCAATACAATTCACCAATGGTGCAAGTCTAAATCATGTGAATAAATGAGTTGAGGTCGAACCCGATGAGACATCATTTGATTACTGGTCATTGAGGTATACCATTAACAAACGTGAGACAACCTACCAATGATGAAAGTAGGTATCAAGGCACCGAGTACATATCTACAAATGTGAATGAAGGAGATGGTGTCAAACATTTGAGAGATCCATTGATCAAGAGACATTGATGTATTCCCATCTGTCAATGGCGAGAGAACCTACCACTAATGACTTCAAACCTCAAGGTACTCATACAAATCTAAGTCTCATATCCAGAATACATGAGATGAAGTCGATGGAAAGAGACCCGCTAAAAGGAGAGCATTAAGACATCTCTCATCATTCAGAATGAGGAGAAAAGAAGGATCTTCATGATTTGGTGGATATCGCACGAAGAACATGTTCACGAACCAACAACCCTATGCGTCTTTTGCATGTGCCAAATGCAAGTGGTACACGAAAAAGACCTTATGAATAGCAGCCAGTGATGAAAAGTGTTGACAAAGGCGAGGAAACCACCAATAAAGATAATGGCATCCAAGACATTGCATGAATCCAAAAGTGTGAATAGATGTATTACCGCCAAACACAAGGGAAACCACCCAGTCAACAACCCATGATGAAATGTTGATTGTTGGGTTCAAGGTGACCTACCAATGATGAAAGTAGGGATAGGGTGCATCATAAGACCAAAGTATCATGTGATTCTGAGACAAACTGAGGGTATGGCTGACATGAAAAGTCAAGATTTCTGAGGAGTTTCCGACACAGGTTGATAGACTTCCTTTGAACAAGAGCATGAGACATACGGTGGACTCTGG
>SNQJ01S0059721.1:23167-53418 GCA_010110895.2 Picea sitchensis | reverse complement strand
GCATCATAAGACCAAAGTATCATGTGATTCTGAGACAAACTGAGGGTATGGCTGACATGAAAAGTCAAGATTTCTGAGGAGTTTCCGACACAGGTTGATAGACTTCCTTTGAACAAGAGCATGAGACATACGGTGGACTCTGGCAGCATAGACTTAATTATTTGACAATTAGATGCAGGAGGCATCCATAATGTTCTCTATAGTGGTTGGAAGATTAACCAGTCGGTAGAGAAAATTCTGTAACGAGATCAGCTTCCTAAGGCCATTCTAAACCCAAAATTATGATGACACAAGGACTCAATAACTTTGTGCTCTGTTCAAAGGTGACATGACTACTGCCAATTACAATATAGTACTCCCTTCCCACCCATATTTTTTGTTTTTTCATAACAATTGAATGCTATGATACAGAGGAGGGAATGAGTGTCGCAATTAAGCAAAACTAGTTCCAACAGTGGAACATACCTATGCTCAATGCAAGGAAATGCATGCGAGAGATGGACACTCGGGGTGATGTTCCCTCTAGGGTATAGGGTGTCAAATTGTGAAGGATATAGACAAGGCTCTACTTGGTTGAGGATGCAAACTTCTTGGACCATGGTTTATAACTTAAAGCGTGAACCGGCTAAAGGCTCAATACTGCAAGCAAGGGCATGAGATGCAATCACAATTTAACGCCAAAAAATGTCCTTTTTTATATCTTTTAGTCTACTTGGTGTGAAAAAGGGGTAAACTTGTGCCAAATAGACGTCTTTTCAAATCAAATTTACGAGTGTGAATAAGACAAGTTCACTCGGTGAAATTTTCCATTTTTTATAGCGAGTCGGAAAAGAGCTTAACTAAGACTCGTGTTATAGGAGTCCGCGGGTGATAAGGCTGCATGTACATGAATGGGAAATGAGGTTCATTATACAGTCATGTGTCGAATTCTAATGGACTCTCAGTCCTAAGGAAAATCTTGGCATAGGCCCCAAATGAAAAGAGGTTCTAACTAGGGTACCCATGTTTGGTAAGTCTCTACCATTTATTAATGATGTTATGATAGAAGATGGAGTTTAATGTGTCGCAATAAATGGGTACGTACCTAAGGCGTAAAAAGTGGTAATTGAAGGATAATGAAAAATGGTACGATGTAGTGAATACCTATCCTATATGCTAGGTTATTAATATACCTGCCTGAGGATACGAACGACCAACCATGACATTGAAATCTATAAGAAAATTGAGTCGAAACTACAAAAACCAGCTTAAAACCATTTTTGAATTAGTCCATTAGACAAAATAATAGCATAAAACTATATCAAATGGGTAAAAGTGTTTTATAAATAGTAATAAAATCACAATTTACTATGTCATTTTCATTTTCACCCAAAATAGTGCAACTTGGACTAACATACCTCCGGAATTCAAATAGCGATCGCAGGAGCAATAGGTAATGGAATCGCAAGCCGTCTGGTCTAGGTAACTCTTCATCCCATCCTCTTCAAATTCCATGGTTTACAATTTTGAATTGGCCTCCATGTTTTTAGTTTTTAAAGGCGCAAATTGTGTTTTTCGGTATATGTGGGTTTCTGCTAATATGTCACGTATATGACCAGATATACACCTCTGTGTGAAATACAAGGGGCGTATATCAGTCCCTACCCACGACTGTTCCTGGATAAACCATGTATACGTGCACAAAATGGAAAAAAAATAGTTTTTAACTCAAAAACTAATTTGGTTTTTGCAGGATGGTGTTGGAGTGGAGGGAGAGAGAGCGTGAGGAGGTAGATGCAGCAGTGGAAAGGGATTCAGTGGCTCAAGCGACATTGGAAATATGTGGTCTATACAGGTTTTGGGCTCTCAAAGGAATGAGGGCCCAAGTGAGGTTATTGGAAATGCTGGTGGGTTATTGGGATCCAGATAGCGAGAGATTTATCCTTGATGGGCAACCATTAAGGATCAAGTAGAGGACATCTACTTCTTGACAGGAATTTCACACAGAGGAGAGGTCATGGACCTTAATTTATGTGGGGCCGGAAGTGGGTTGAAGGTCGAAGAATACATCGAGGCCCACTGTGTTGTAGGGACTCCCATGGTGGGAAGTCAAAACCCTATCCGGGATATAGGTAACCTCAGCCTGAAGATTATTGTGCTCGTGCTTACCAGGATTATAGGGTTGGCCTCACTGCATCAAGCATTGAGACCGTTTATGTTTTACGCACTGGAGTGTGCGAGACCTACTATGTATGATTGGTGTACCTCACTGCTGACCAACATGAAAGGTCAGCTGACAGAGTGCAAGCAGGGGGCAAAGAGAAACTTCGGGTTTGCCTCTATCCTTTGTAGCTTCTTTTTTGAGCGGATCCCAAGCCTGGGAATTAGAGTGGAGATCATTCCTAGAGGGCCACATGATCCAACTATGGCATGATGGGTTGAGGTCATGAGGCAGCAGGGGGGAGGTAGGGTGGTGACACCCTACAATGATGATTTTTTCTTCTGGTGGGGGAGATAAACCATAGCTCTGGATGACTATCCCTATGTGGGAATTGATTTTAGAGGTGATATTGATATGCCACTTCCACCAGGAGCTGCCTATGGTGCCATAGGTAAACAATTTTTTTTATATATTTCATTTTTTGTATTTTTGTATTTTAAAAGAAAAAATATTTTTTTATGGTGTTTTTAAATATTAACTCGATACTTGTGTGGCTGTAGACGTGGGTCTTCAACGGCCAGAGGGATTCTTACGAAAGAGGTGGAGGCACTGGGAAGACGAGGCAGTGGGAGGAGAGGCGAAGAGAGTCCTTCAGAACGTGCAGGGAAACCTATTGCATTTGACGCAGAGGATTCCTATGGTTCAGGTGGAGGATCTACCTGAAGCCATGCAGAGGCAGGTTGTCGGTGTACCTAGAGAATGGGTATGACTCTTCCGACGTCTCGCCAACTCCGTGGTTTTCTATCATGAGACTCATCCGATGCCACATATTTAGATATCATAGGACATGTATATCAGCTGTATATGTATTTTTGAGGGGTTTAGTTCAATTTTGTAATATAAAACACCATATTTTTCGAAAATATAAAAAAAAGGATCTTCAGCTGTACTTATATCTTACAATGTGTACATTGATTTTATGGTCTTCTTTTCTTTATAAATGTAATAAATGCCAATCCAAAACATAATTAGCGCAAGCATCGGATACATGATTAGAACTTCTAGGAATGTGAAAATATGTAATAAAATCAAATTGTCATTCTAAAAGATGTACCCGTAGGAATTGATGGAGTAATTTCGGATCACACACATGGTAACAACCGTTTAATTGACATACAACTAACTGAGAATCCAGGTGCACCTCTATAGAGTGAATACCATGTGAGATAGCATCGCACAATAATTCTATAACGCCGCTGTATTCGGTCACATTATTCATGGATGGCCCTAGGCATACGCCACCTGGAGACACTAGAAGACCCTCAGACGAGTAAATCACCCAAACAATGGAAGCTAAGTTCCGTGTATGACGATTGGCTCCATCTCTGAATCCTACGTAGACTAAAGATTTTGTTGACATCTGCCAACAAAAGGGAAAACTCAATAAGAAAGACAAAGACAAAAAAGGGGGAAAAAGTGTATATGCACTAAATTTACATTAGTATACAAAGGGTTTCTCCCAAGCCCAGGTCTCAAGCATAATATTTTTTTAAGTAGAGCCCATTTATGGGCTCAGCCAATTTATTTCCTTCATAATCTTCCAACTTCTAGAATCCTTTTTCTAGAACACGTCGCACGATATAAGGACCGTGCTACATGGGTTTAAACTTGCCTTCCCCTAGCGGTTCTTTGTCTTGGTCATACAAGAGGACCAAGTCACCCTTAGCATACAACCGGGGATAGACAAACTTATCGTACTTAACCTTGACACATTTCTTGTTTGCCTTGATAGTCATAAAGGCATCTCGACACTGCTCATCAAGACTCTCTAGGTGTACCAGGCATCGCTCTAAATCCAAAGTGTCAGGTAGGATCTCAACTGCCTATTTGAAATAAGGGATTTTGCATTCAACGAGAAGTATTGACTCCACATTGTGTACTAACTAAAAAGGATAAAAACCGATGGTAGTCTTAACCGAGGTTTGGTATGCCCAAAGTGTGGGATATAACATGATGTGCTAGTTGGAATTGCTCTGACTGACAATTTTTTGCAAAATGGTCTTGAGAGACTTATTGATGGCCTCTACTTTCCCATTTTCCTGGGGGTGATAAGAAGACGAGTGATCATGTTTAAACCCCAACTTAGATGCTAGTTTTATCATCATTTCATTCTAAAAATCACTGCCATAATCAGTGACAATCTCACTCGGGATACCGAGTCAGGCGATAATTTGGTTGAATATGAAAAAAATAGCAGTCTTCCCATTGGATTTCATGATAGGCATGGCTTCGGCCCACTTGGTGAATTAGTCAAAAACCACGATAATGTGTTGATTCCCCCCTGCCGAAGTTGGTTTGAAATCAACGAAATATATTCCTGACTTAGTGAAGGGATTGACAGTAATGACTGGGTGGAGAGGGACTGGGTGCGAGCGCATTTTCTGAGTGAACACTTGGCAGGGGTGACACTTATTAACCGCTTCAATACAATCTTTAAAGATGGTGGGCTAGAAGTAATCGGCTCGCAAGATGTTTTGGGTTGTCGCAATCCCGAATAGATGACCACCACAAGCACCTTTGTGGTAATCATTAAGGACCAACTCAGCTTCTTCATGAGTTAATAAACGACGTAAGATGCTATCTATTCCTCGACAATACAAAGTGTTGCCGACGATTGTATACTTTTTGTCTTGGTATCGAACACGTCGTCGATCATCTTGCGAGAGATGTTGAGCGAACTTCAAGGTTTGAAGGTATAAAACAATATCCCCATACCAAGGGTCGGATGACGAAACAAGGAAAATGTGTTCATCAACGAATGAATCGACATGAATAACATCTTCGTCTAGTAGTGGGAAATCGGATATTAGCTCTGCAAAAACTAGTGATTTCTTGGACTTGGTCGAAGCAAAGTCGAGATCAAATTCTTGTAGGCTGACAATCCATTTATTATATTTTTCTCCTATGATACGTCTAGTGAGGACGTATTGAAATAGATTAACATCGACAACCACAGTAGTTTTTCAAAGTAATATATAGTGTCATAAACATTGGACTGCGTGGACGACAACCAAAGCTAGCTTTTCAACGTGTGAGTAATTTCGTTCAGGACCGACTAAATTTTGACTGAGATAGTATATGAAGTGCTCACAGAGCTCATCATCCTCCTTAACTAGAACCATACCAATGGTCTCTTCATATGCGGCGATATACAACAAGTAATCTCTATTGTAATCATGATATTTTAGCAGAGGGGCTGATATTAAGGATTTCTTTAAGGCGTTAAAAGATTGTTGGGCTCACTCATCCCAGATAAACGGGGTGTCTTTCTTTAATAGGCGCATGAAACCCTTAGTAATATTGGCATAATTCACAATAAACTGACACAAAAAGTTAGCTTTCCCCTGTAAACCTTGAAGTTGTCTAATTGTGCGTGGGGGAGGCAACTGAAGAATTGTCTCAACCTTAAGTGGATCTACCATGATCTCTGTCTCGGAGACTAAGAATCCTAAGAGATGGCAAGGTCTAATGAAAAATATGCATTTATGAGGGTTGATACGGATTCTATAGTAGCGACATCTTTCAAAAACCAGTTGAAGGTGCGCAACATGATCCATTCTCTTGCGAGAGTGAGCAGCAAGATCATCAAGGTAAGCTTTGACTATGTGTTTGAGATCATGAAAAGTGAAAGTGATGGCTCGTTGGAAGGTCGCTCCGTCACTTTTAAGACCAAAATGAATTTTTCGGTATGCAAACGTGCCCCAAGGACATATGAAATCCATCTTATGTTGGTCTTTGGGTTTGATCTGGATTTGGTTATAGCCTGAAAATCTGTCCATAAAACAAAATATTTCACTTCCTGCACACTCATCAAGAATCTGATCGATGAAATTCATGGGGAAGTTGTCTTTACGACAGGCCTTTTTCAGGTCGCGAAAGTCCATACACATGTGGATGGTTCCTTGCTTTTTATTCATGGGAACAGGGTTGGATACCCATTCGGTCAAGGGAACCAGGTAGATAAAGCTTGCATTAAGTAAATTCTCTACCTCTGCCTTAATAACGGAGGCCTTCCTAGGATTAACAACTCTAAGATGTTGTCAAATGGGTTTAGCATCTGGGTGAGTCCTAATCTCATGTTCGACAATATGGGGGTTGATCCTTGGAATATCTTCATATGACCAAGTGAATACATCTCGAAATTATTTGAAGAGGTTGGTGTAGATCAGAGTCTCCTCTGGAGAACAATCTACACCTATATTTACATTTTCAATCTTGCCAAGGGTACGAGAGATATCGATCTAGACGGTGGGAGAAATACTTTCCATATTCCCTTCGGTGTAAATTCTATGTGTATCAAGTGGAACTACAGTGTGACCAACTATCTCACTCAGGGTAGATCTAAAATCATCTTGCTCAATTTTTTCAAGACTTCGGAGAAAATAAGACCGATGATGCATATCGTCCCAAGGTCTCTTGGAAACATTCATGGCTTCAAGGATGGCTTTGTCGGAAGGCAAAGTCTCATCCAAGAAGTCATGTGAACAAGATAACGAAGTGGCCCACGTGGGCCTAGGAACTGGATCTTCCTCAACCATCTGCGAGGGAATTGGATCGAGGTTGGTAGAAGAGTCAAGGATAGCTTGATAGGTGATCTATGCTATCGATAATGGCATAGCCATGCCAACATGAAACTAAACTTCAATCGATAAATTCGTATAAGTTAGGGTCCAAGGGTCAAAGAAATAAGAAGTGTGGAAAGGGATGGACCTCTCTACTGAAGCGGGCGTACTGGACATGGCGTAAATGTGGTGAATTGGCACCGAGAAGTCGAAAGTACCCATGAGGGAATAATACATTCCGACACCGATATTCTCAGTTTCCGACTGAGAATTGTCAACCACAGGGATCGACGGTCCAACAGATGCATTCGGAATAGAGTACGCAAAGGATAACTGATTGATTGTCACAATCTCCCCTTGATGAGGAAAATAAAGTGTGTGGAAAATGGATGATACAACAACGACCATAGCATAAGTCCAATTGTGACCTAGTAATAGGTTATAATGGAAAGGTGCATCAACTACCTCTACTTCCACTTTTACCGTCTTCCCACCTAACTGGACCGGAAAGGTAGGGAGAATATGATGAGGGTGGAAGGAATGACCATCGAATGCAGTCAACATGGTCAATGACTTTGAAAGGGTTGGAGAACCGATAACTTTCCAATAGGTTAAGGACATCACGTAAGTGGCAGCACCCTCATCAATGACTGCTCTTTTGATGGTATATTTAGAATACTCCACATGGATTTGGAAAGCGACATGGTAAGGTAAGCAAGGCTTCATGTCCATGACATCAAACTTGATGATATTTGAGCCACTAGGTTATGGAGCTACTAAGGTAGAGAGTAAGGCATTCCTTTGTGATGGAAATTTCTGGAGTACCTCCAAAGAAGACATCGCGCAAGGTGTTTGGCCTAGATCCTCAATGATAGAGTAGTTTTGGGTGGCTTTAGCATCAGGGTTATGGGTAGAGTGCTTGAATACTAATTTCATAATACGAGGTGGTGGCTCTGGTTTATCGATCTGTAAATTCATCTCTGGGGGTGGAGGAGGAGCGTCTAGGCTGGTACTATCTTTTGAAGAGCTGTAATCTTGAGAGCGAGTGGCTATATCGATTGTTTCATCGACCATATTGATGCAAACATAGTCATCATCTTGCAATGATGGGTTTTGACCCCCACTAGATGCATAAAGAACTCGAGGCTAAGTGTTGGTTGTGAGGAAAAGGATTCATTAGCACAGCGGGCAGGAGATTTAAAATCCTCGCAGCTTCTACAAGTTTGGGGCATAAGTGAGTAAGGTGATTGTTTGTACAAAGTTTACAAGGAAACTTAACCTTACGCTTTTCTTTCGTGCCCTCCCCGGCATTATCATTCTGTTTTCCATTATTATTCTTGTCCTTGGGTTTATTCTTCCCACATCTACGATTATTTCAACCTTTCTGTTTATTCCCATCTAGTTGTTGGTCACCATTTGGGTTTTTCGACAACTACACGGAATGTACATCCATCGATTGGGTGGGTTTGGATGATCCAGATGAAGCTGGTCCTCTGGCAGACTTCATTGTCGAGTCAGCGGACTATACATTGGTGGACCCCACAATTCCATTGGCATGGGGCCCATGACCCTCTCTAGGATCATGAGAAAATCGTGGTGCATCAGGAAGAAGGCGGTATAACATCCCTGATTGGGCATAGATCAAATCAAATTGTTGGGCTCTAAAAATGGCCTCTTCCTCGCTGAAGACCCCGGAAGTAGCAATGCCCTTTGAAATAGGAGCATGCAAAGATTTTAAAAACCATTCTAAAACAAAGGTCGGGGGTATGGGAGTCTTAACTAATCATCTTTGACTACACCATTCCTGGATATGGTCCGAATTATGAGTATTGGAACCCTGACGTAAAGTTGAAAAAATTTCAAGGCCAACATCGTAACGAATGGGTAGTTGAAAGTGGTTAAGGAAGGCCAACACTAATTTTTGGAAAGACCCATATGTTCCCCTAGGTAGCTCAATATACCATTGTGATGCAATCCCGATAAGAGTGAGATGAAACAATTGTAATATAATAGAATCGTGATTCAAAGAATTCGATGAGCACCAGAGGTGAAAAGTAGTGACGTGGTCACCAGGGTCCTCGCCATTCTTACCTTCAAACTTTGGAATGCCTGATAGAAGCTTGGTGGGGACAGGGGGCCATGTGGGATCATGACTCATTGGGTCATTCATTAGTTTAGATAAATATGGTATATTAATCGTGGGTAGAAAGGGAATATGGGGATGCGACACCTGATCCCATCCTCCTGCAAAATATTCAGTATTAGGAGTTGTGTTCCATCCAGAGTTTTGATAAGGACTAGAACCTTGTTCGGAATTAAAATACCTTCCTCTAGGAGGATTTGTGAAATATGGATTGGGCGTCATTCCAGCAGGAATGTTCTGATAAGGGTTATGAAAATTTCCCCTAGTTGGATTAGCTCCAAACTGAGGGTTGTTAAAACTGCCCCCAACTGGATTAGATCTAGGTTGGGGGGTGCCCAAGACATAAGACTGACCTCCTCCAGGTGGGAATCTGGAGGATTGAAGTGGATTCATTATGCCAAAAGTATTGGTCAAATTTAGCACCGAGGGAATAGGGATATAGGGCAGAACTTGTCCGCCAGCTTGGTTGTTCCATCCAGCCGTAGAAGGATTAGACCTGGGGTTAGGGAAGGGGACACTTCTTACATTAGGATTCTCTTGGGGAACATGAGAGCTACCAAATGGAAAGGGAGTGTATGGAGGTGTGGTTCCCTCAAGTCCAAGGCTAGCATCATGGCCAGCGGTTGGGATGGAAGTCGAAGACTGTGAAGTGAAACTTGGAATACCATAAGAAAATGGACTAGTAGCCATGGGTATGGTATGAACATTGTAACTCGGTGAATGGCCCAAACCCCCAAAAGGGTTAGAGGTGAGAGATGAAGCATTGACTACGAGCTGAGCCATAATACTCGTGTAGGCCTCCGACACTGCAATTGTAGAGGTTGCAGGTGTCAAAGGAGTGTAATTAACTATAGTGGGATTAGGAGTTGATGAAATCCCAATGTTTTGAAGTCTAGACTCAATACTCATCTTTGTGGGATCAGAATTCTGAAAAGTGGATGTGTGTGTACCACTCCTAACAACTATACACCTTTTAGAAGGCAATAGCTCAAAAACTGAAGGTAACTGTAACAACCGACGGGACCTGCGAGGAAGCCGGTCCGACTCCACGACGATTGACAACTCTCAACAAATAAAAATATATCCTAAGGCCAACTAGTAATCAAAGAGAGTACCAAAAATTCAAATGGCCAATATGCATGCAAATGAGCTAAAGTGGTTGAGTGGCCTCCCTTGCTAAAGAATGTATGCCTTGTCCAGGAGGGACCTAAGACTCCCTAATAAAGTTTGGAGGTAACAAAATCAGTTATAAGGGCCCTTGTAGGCTTAACAACTAGTTCGTCAGACCCCCCCGGAGAGGTAATCCTCCATAAAGGTTGTGTGTTGTCCGACCCCTATCTGACTCAGGATACAAGCAGAATAACCCCTGCAAGTAACCTATGAAAAACCTAAGTCAGACAACTAATAAACCATTGTATAATCATTGCACAGGTGAGCAATTGTAAGTCTGGATCACCGTATGGGTAGGGTAGGAAAGCCCAAAACCTTGAAAGTACCACCTCTCATAGATGTATGGGCACTAGTAAGATCCCCAAATATGAATAAATCCATAGAAATATCTCTAACGCTAGGTGAGTATCCAGGGGTTATCCCTTCAACTAAATTTGCACGACCTCATGATTAACTCTAGTGTGAGCGGAGCCTCCTAATATTACCAATTATACAATGGATTTCTCAACTCCCTGTCTCAGACACATAAGTTGATTTAATTGCCTTGGAAAAGTTTACTCACGAAATCCTATTCCAAGGCACTAAATCCTAGGCTAGTTTGTGTAACCTAAAAATAAAATCGTGACTAATCAATTTTAGTTTAAAGTGTAAATTTTATTGGTCGTGATTACTCAAAGAGGTATGGAAATGAAACTTATGGTGTTATGACTCTACATAAGAATAAAAATAGATATAATGCAAAGACTAACTTTAACTTTTTAGTGAATGATATGCTAAATAAAAATAGTGCAATCTTCAATTTTAATTTTGCAACTCAGAAGTAAAATGCAATCTTTCGCTAAATGTGCTAAGCTAATGGTAAAGGTTCAAAGAAAAAAATACCAACCAATGCAAAATGCCTATTTTTTTTGTATTTTCAATGTATTTAAAAATAAAATGTATGGACTGATAAGCGACTTGATATATAACTTCTACTGTGTATAAAATAAATCACTCAAGCATAATACCAAGTAGCTAAGTAGACAACCCAACTACCAAGGACAAATAAAAAATGGAAAACAAAGAGAAAGATGCCGCCCAAAAATTCAACTCCAAAAAGGTATCCTGACATCCCAGATAATCTCAACAGGTACCACAAAGACCCAAGAAGGCTCAGTGATCCTCAAAACCTACCCAGCAGTCACTAAACCAAGCAAAAAATCAATGGAGAAGTGGTATACGCTCCTATTCAAGAGAAAAGGGTGTATATACGCCTCTTGTAGTGGGACAACAAGCATATACACATGGTTGTCAGGGAAAAAAGGGTGCATATCTTTTAAAACAAGGCTAGGCAAGGTAAAAAGGTTGAAAACTCAGACCCAAAGTGAACAAAATCTATCCAACTATGATACAACAAGAAATACAAAGGAAAAAGAGCAACGTAAGAAGGAAAAATACTTCAACCCTTAGAAGGAAGATCTCTCCCCGGTGGAGTCGCCAATTCTGTTACAAGGGAAAAACTTTCTATGGCCAAGGGTAAACCACAACAAAAAAGTATGACTGCAGAAATCAACTCAATTCCAACATGTGCTATATAAACTAATGTGCAATACGAGGAAGATTCTTACCTCGATCCAATCGTTTGATGGTGTTCCACCATTGAGCACTTTGACCCGAAGCCTTACACCTACAAGAAGTTCTCAACAAACAAGCAATGCGATTATATAGTGACAATATATAAAATGAGTTAGCACATTAGATAGAACAATCCATTAATAAACATTACAAACATTCCCATGGACAATAATCATATATTCACAAGATATTGATTGGATGGGAAATGAGTATTTCTATTAATAATTGATCAATAGAAGTATCAACATTATAGACTTTTGTGTTGGCACGATTCGAAACCAAGAAACCAAGTTCCTTCCAACTGGGTCTCCACCACTTCAATCCTCCAACAAAGGAAAGCTCATAGCAAAGAGATAAAGAGATTCTCTTGACAATAGGGGAAGAGCTTGGGGGATGAACATAGTGTTCAGACTTGATGGACAAAGGGATGCAGACTCTGTTAAGGTCCTAACCCGCACATAGGTAGATCAATGTATTCGGATGTAATAAAGGTCAATATTAATAAGACCTTTCAATAAAGTAGAATAAGGCGGATGTAAGAATACCTAATAGAAGCTTCCGCTTCTAGAAGGATCTTCCTTTAGATGCTTCTCTTAATAGACACATTTAGTATAAATAAGGGTCGAGGGTATGAAAACCCTAGCTTGGAGATTATTGTAACAGAGTGTTGCTCGACTGGAGGTTGCCCCCTCGAAGAGGCCTGTGAACATTGCTATCTGAATCACTCCAAGAGGCCTGCGAACATTGCTAACTAAATCAAAGTGTTATTTCTAATGCTATTCTTATATCATTTCTATTTATTGTGAATATTATGCTGGACATTTTACTGTCATTCTATCATTTATAGAATTTCATTTATGTTCCAGATATCTATATATCTGGTATCGCGCACGAGCACTTTCAGCGTATCGTGTGGGTAATTTTTCGTAATTTATCCAGCCGCCTTTAAGCCACAAAGACTGGCTGCTACGCTATTACAAACCCGCTATTGAGGATTCATACATGCGAAATACAAGTTATTCAAGCCATATTCCATACACCCTTGTAACCCCTATTGTTCCTTGAGTGGTAGTGCATCGACAACACCGGTATGGATCGACCTAGATTCTTTGAAGCCCTCTTTAGATAAAACTACTCCGCCTGGTCGGACTTCTATAGTGTCACCGAACAACACTCAGGAAGATACACACTAGTACCTGGGTAGTCGGGTGCACGTATCTGGCACGGGTCTATCCCTTCCTTAGTTAGTTCCCTAAGATATTATTCCAAGTACTACCTGGACCCTGCACGTATATTCGAGAGCTATAGCATAGGGCAAACCCTTGTCCTCAGAGAACCCTTGAATACCTAACCTTGGGGAACATAAACAACAACATAAACAAATTAAACCGGCGTAGATCTAACACACACACCAGGTTCAGGGTTGCTAGTAAATACTGGTTCAATTTGGGGGAATTTTAGCATTAAAAGATTCTTCGCATTCAAAGCATAACTCGCTAGCTTGTAAAAAAAAAAAAAAAAAAAAAAACTGGAAATTTTTTCACCATTATTTGAGACCCATTCCATTAGATTCATCTCTCTCCCCTATCACTTTTATCCATATCACTTTTTCCCGCTAAAAAATAAAATTATGACCCTCACCGCCTCCCTACCACCCATCATCATGGCCCATACCCATAACCAAAGAACTAGAGTCTCGCCTTCAACACCTTAACTGGGCTTCTACTTGAGACCCAACAAGAAGTGCAACATCTCGATACCATTGCCTCCCATGATGCCTCCATGAATTCATCTCAGAATGTAGTCGCAACCGCAATGGCGTGAAAGTCAAACATGAACTCCATCACCCGCTTGAATCGCCTTGCATCACCGCACTCAAACTCAAGCTCTCTAACATGACTCTCGCTCCCCGAGGCACATAAAAGACCTACAGAACTTCTTCCCATCCTTTCAACCCCATCACTTTCAAAGGGACATACTTCCTCGGGTGGATGTAACCAATTTGATGGTCTTCGACCCCACTGGTTGGGTCACAAATGGAACATTATTTCTCTCTACAACATTGCTGTGATGACTTGGCCAAACTCCTGCATGGTGTTCTCCATCTAGATCAAGAACTGCGGCAATGGTGGCAATGGAGAAAACTCCTCATCAAGGG
This sequence comes from Picea sitchensis, assembly GCA_010110895.2. Taxonomy (NCBI): domain Eukaryota; kingdom Viridiplantae; phylum Streptophyta; class Pinopsida; order Pinales; family Pinaceae; genus Picea; species Picea sitchensis. Next base: position 39,571 of record SNQJ01S0059721.1, on the reverse strand, counting down.
TATATTTCTTGGACCCAATTTGTTGGTTGAGCTTTTATGAACGCTTTGAAACCGACACACCAACCATTTGGGTCGCTTGACAAAACTGAAGTAACCGCACAAATGAAGACTTCATAGTCGCATTTGAGCTGCCCTGGGCCTTCAACAAGAGGGTATGACTACGCTTCTTTCTTCGAGTGTTTTATCGCTAATTCTAAGGATATTCGCACATGTCCTCATGCTGGCTCAATTTTAACTGTGGTGGAGGCTACCAAAAAATCTAAAGAAGAACAACAAATTATTTCAAACCGTGTTCCTTTTTATCCCACTCTAAACCAAGTAAAACCCCACCACTCACCTCCTCCCCATTAAAAATCCAAAATTGGACTAGGGATGAAATGGTTGAACGCCATCTCAAAGGCCTCGTTATAATTGTGATGAAAAATATTTCCCTGTGCCACAAATGTAAGGAACTAAATCTCTTTTATGGCCATCTCTCAGGATATTCCGGAAGAAGATGTTGACAACCCCCTATGCCCGAGTCACCAGAAATTTATGAAATAAACCCTCCCTCCGACCCTCTCGGAGTGGAACCACACTTCAATGCTCTCACCATTTTTGCCCCCAAACTCTCAAAAGATAATCGGGTTACATCAAGCACCGAAGGTCATCATCTTTGTTGATAGTGGCAGCACTCACAACTTTATTCATCACCGCAACGCCCAAGAAACCCATTGCTAAGCATCCATGCGATGTCAATAATTTCCCCCAAATCATGATTGCTACCGGTGGTTCTATGAAATGTGTGTGGCTACCAGGAAAATGTATGCCTCCAAATAGGTGACTACAATCTCAAATCCCATATGTTTGCTATTGACATGGGCGGGTTCGACATTGTGTTAGTGTCGAATGGCTAAGAACCTTTAGTCCCATTCTCATGGATTTTCTAACTTAACCATGCAACTTGACCAAGGAGGCTACAAACATAAATTTCAAGGTATCACCGCGGGTTCTCCCCGAACACCGGGCTTCATCGCATGGAGAAATTGCTCAAAAGGTCATTCGGGTGTCATAGCCCAACCCACGCCATACAAGCCACCGAGATCCCACCCAGGCCCTAAGACCTCCAAGCCTCCTTTCTAAACATCAAACAAGCATTTCCACTCCCAAGGACTCCCCCCTTCCGTGGTGTCCATGATCATTCCATTACCCTCTTCCCTGATAGCCTTCAAATATACCGCCCATATCGCCACCCCTTTGCACAAAAAGAATGAAACCGAAAAATGGTCCGAACTCCTTACCGCTCTGAGTCATCCATTCTAGTACGATCCCTTACTCGTCTTCGGTTGTCATGTTATTGAAGAAAGAAGGTTCTTGAGAATGTGTTCGACTTCCGCTGTTCAACAAACTAACCATCAAAGACAAATTTCGTGATTCTTAAGCATTGATGACCTCCTGGAGGAATTGAGTGGCTTCACTCCTTTCACCAAACTTGATCTTTGCCGGCTATCACTAGATATGTAAGGAAAGAGTCCGACATTCTAATAATGGGCCCCTTCACACTCATGAGGGCCACCACGAAGCTCTTTTGTTCATGCCCTTTGGTTTGTGTAACGCCTCATCCACCTTCGTGAGCCTCATGAACCATGTCTTCTACCCTTTTCCATCATTTTTCTTGGGGTTTTCTTTGATGATATCCTCATATATATAAAGACATGGATAGACCATCTTACTCATGTGGGATCAAGGTCACTCTATACTCTCTCAAATATGACCATCTTTTCCCTAAAATACCAAATGCTTTTCGCATCCTGCGGTAGAATACTTGGGTCATCCGGTGGGCAAGGATGGCACGTGGTGGACCCAAAAGATTGAAGCTATGTAAGACCGGCCTCACCCAAAGACTCTCGCAATTTTGCATGGATTTATTGGCTTTATAGGGTATTATCGCAAGTTCGCTAAGAATTATGGAAATATTGCGGCTCCTCTCACTGCTCTACTTAAAATTAATTATTTCACTTGGAATCTAGCAGCTACTCAAGCTTTTCAGCCTTTGAAGACGGTCATGTGCACCAATTCGGTTTTGGCCCTTCCCAATTCACAAAGACATTTTTGTTGGAATGAGACACATCAGGGAAAGGAATTGCATTAACCTTATGCAAGAGGCTCCACCTTTGGCCTTCACTAGCAAACAATTGTTCCAAAACGAACTGAAAACCCATTTATGAAAAGAAATGTTGGCACTTACAAGTCAGTTGAATTATGGCGCCCTATTTCTTTGGGGCAACGATTCCAAATTAAGACCGCACTATCAAAGCCTCTGGGTACTTCAACAACGATTTCCTCCCAGGAGCAAAGAAAATGGGTCACTAAGCTCTTTGATATGATTATGAGATCATTTACAAGCATGGGCAAAGACAATGTCATGGCGATGCACCGTCCCGTAAATGGCGAAGACGAAGGGATCCCTTTTTCTTCCCTTCATTAAAATCTCGACATTGCAAGTTGTGCACCGTGAATGGTTTTAAGACCCCAAAAGTTCGTGATCCGGATCCAAAGAACTGCTAGTAATTGCTGCTCAGTTTCCTAGGCTACTCCTGCTGTGGATGAGCTTCGATAGTACTTGTATTTAAGTAAACAATCCAAGCTCAAATCCACGATACTTTCCTCGAGTTTTCAAGCTACACCCACAATGGGGCACCTAGGGTTCACCAAAACATATGACCGAAAATAAACATTCTTTTCCGATGGTATGAAACACATCCATAAGTTTGTGGCTGAATGTGAGGTATGCCAATGCAACAATGGAGAAACAAATACAAATCTCCAGCACCTCCAACCGCCTCTGATTCCACTTGCTATTTGCAAGGATATCTCTATGGACTTTATTACAGCTTACCCAAATCGGGAATAAATCAGTCATAATGGCGGTGGTGGATCGCCTTCTGGCTGCCTGACTGACTGACCTCATAATTAGCTGATAATTTCATCCCAGATGGATGGTTAAACCGGTCGCCAACAAATGTTTGGAAACATATCTGAGGTGTTTTGCCTCAAAAAAAAAAAAAAAAAAAAAAAAAAAAAAATGGTGGTACAACACTACATACCATATGTACCACCGCATGACTCTTTTGAAGCAAAGGTGTGGAATGTAAGCCACCATCGCCTTCATACTTAATGGGTAATTCCTAAGGTCCAGGCATGACTAAACACTTACAAATTCAGAGGATATCCTTCGTAATTTAAAGAGAGAATCCTGGTCATGGCCTGCATTAGAATGAAGCAGCAAAGGTGATCAATACCAACGCCAATTCTACCGGCGGGACTGTGTGTTTCTAAGACTGAACCATATAAGAAAACTCTCATACCGGCAATGTCGGCTAGCACCCAAATTCTTATGGCCCTTACACGCCTCTGCTGCAGGGGACAGTCGCATATCATCGGGCTAGTCACGCACAAATAAGCTACATCCTGCTTTTTCATGTTTCATGCTTGAAGAAGGTGATTAAATTGTGTGCCAAATTCAAATCAACCTTCCAGAGTTAGTCAAGAAGGATCCATTTGGCTAAGCAACTGGCGCTTTGACCACGGAGTGTTTCAAGTAGAGAACCATCAAGGAAGTGCTAGTACGTTGAAAGATATGACTCCAGCTAGATGCCACTTGGGGAACCGTACTCTACCATTCTATAGCTTGTTTCCACATCTCAAGCCTTGAGGACAAGGTTGTTTTTAAGGGGGCGGACATGTTAAGGTCCTAACCCGCACATAGGTATATCAATGTATTCAGATGTAATAAAGGTCAATATTAATAAGACCTTTCAATAAAATAGAATAAGACGGATGTACGAAGACCTAATAGAAGCTTCCGCTTCTAGAAATATCTTCCTCTAGATGCTTCTCTTAATTGACACATTTAGTATAAATAAGGGTCGAGGGTATGAAAACCCTAGCTTGGAAATTATTGTAACAGAGTGTTGCTCGACTGGAGGTTGCCCCCTCGAAGAGGCCTGTGAACATTGCTATCTGAATCAAAGTGTTATTTTTGTTGCTATTTCGTATATCATTTCTATGTATTGTGACGATTATGATGGATATTTTACTGTTATTCTGTCATTTCTAGCATTTCATTTCTGTTCTGCATATTTTATATATCTGGTATCTTGCAGACTCAATATGAAGTAATTTCTCCATAGTAACTTTTCTCTCAAAGTTGAATGCTTTCTCTCTCTTTTTCCATAGCTCGAAATTGTTCTCTTATAGACTCCAGAATGCAGCTGAAGGGCCAAGTCAGAACGTTTCCAATATATGGAAGGCCAAATATTAGAGATCTTCTATTGTGACATGTAAACCCGAGCTCATTTTGTATTTTCTGCCACAAATCCAGATATACACGAGCTATAGTGGAGCATCAAGCATATACACATCTTGCAAAGTAGTTAGGGAGCGTATATGTGGAAAAATATATGTTTTGGCTCTGGATTTATCAAAAAAGTGGTTGATAAGTCTGCATAGGAAAATGGAAAAAAGGCCCTATGTGCAAGATAGCAATGGTGAGGCAAATCTTTCTATAACAACTATCCAAAACAAAAACACTAACCATAACAATATATATCGTTTATCATATAGGCTATCATATGGATACCATAACAATGTATGACTTTACCATAGTGTAGAGAACATATACCATAACAACATTGTTTGCAACCCTACCCAACTGGTAACATAACTCAACAATAAATGGGTTCGAACCAGACGAAACCCACGAACTTCCTTCCTAACCCCTTTTCCCTTCTTTGACACAATTTTTAGGAACTATCCCTTTTTCTTCATCTCTCAATTGTATGTGACCACAGACTATGACCCAGTGCTATCAGATAGGTGCTTATCTGGAGCCTTGAGAGCTTCGAGGCCCCAAAACTTTGGCTTCAAAAGCTCTTGATACTTTGTGCCTTATTCCTCCCAAACACCAAATTGGTGAACTTTGCGAAGTGGGGTGGATCAATGATACACGACTTCATCAACAACTGATGGTTGGGATTTATTACGGAACTCCAGCTTCAAAAGTTTTGGGTTGTCCATACTCTCCAACATTTCAGAGTGGTCAGTATTCAGATTGTGGTATTGGTTACCACGTACCTTCTCCCGGTCAATAATCGAGATTAAATATGGTCTCCGGGAGTTCTCGACTCAATGCAACTGCAACATAATTCCTTCGGAGTACCAAGTCTTCAGACCTTGGGATCAGGCACCACATGTCTACTGGGGTGAACGGTCTTCATGCTTGAACTAATAAATACTAAAAATGTCACATCAAATTTTGTACCTTTCAAATTGCAGGGACATGGGGTGGCGATTTTGGACTAACCCGCCAATCGTTATGCAATTGTCCCCACCCTGACATGTACCCCTTCTGGGAAACCGTTGTTTGGATTGTGGGACCTCCCTGTAGAATTATCTGTCGTGCAACTTCGATCTCTGCAATGCCTCCCGACCATCAATCTAGATACCTTCTTTGCCAATTTTAACTATCTTATGCCACCACCAGGAAAGCCACATGGAAAGACACACGAAGTCGACAAACAACCCAATCAGGTGGGTGACATATGTCATGTTCTAACTGCATTTCTATCTTACAAATTTTCTTAAATCACTGACACAGGGCATAAGCCCCATGTGTCCCTGTCATCCCTAGTGATGTTAGCAGGCCATGTCACTTCAGGATTTCACGCTTATGGAGATTTCACCTTAGCATACCTTGTTTCTCTCGAGATCCAAAACTTTATTACCTTTCTCTCTTGGATTAACCCTACGATTATGATCCATCCTTAGTCAAATCCAATGGTAAACATTCCCCCCCCCACGGATCTACGATGTAGATCCTCTTTGGGACTTCGAAACTTTGGGCTTCGACCCTTTCTCCTCTATCACACATAAACTTAGTTGAAGTCGTGAATTCCTAAGTACTTAGGGGTTAATCCTCATGCACTTTTCTCCATATATGATGGTTGTGAAGGATCCTCCTTCTCCTGAATAGATCCCACGACCCAACTTCAAACCTTGCGGTTCAAAACCAACGATTACTGCAGTATCTTTTCTCTAAAATCGTTCTTGAACAGTTATACCTCCTGAGCTTCTAAACATGGCCAATGCCAAGTCAGCAGTGGCATTAGTAATTTATGTCACCTTGGGAGTATGCACTTCGGGGAAAACCAATTTCTAACACCATAAATCACCCGAAGCATTCAAGGCCAAAGTTAACACTAACCATTGATCTAAATTGGAGATCAAGCTAAGTTTTTTCGTTGGATTATTCTAATGGTTGATTTTCATTAAATGCTAGCGTAAATTACTAAACCCTCATTTTTCATCTTTTGCAGGTTGTGCAAATCGAGGTAATCGGATGAAGGAAACATCTCGCTCGAAAGGTATTCGAGTTCTAATCTATGCACGCATTACTTCGGTTACAAACACACTCTGTGTATACTTCTTAGAAATCTATTTAAAATACAAGAGGTTGTGAAGTCTTTGATCTATGGAACTCCAATTGTAATATTTGAACAATAATCGATTGAATACAATGGTTTTCTTTTGCAAAATACTTTGAATTCATCACTATATTTTTGTGGTAATGAAGAATGTATTCAGACTGTTATTTGTTCTATCTATTCTCTGTGGTAATTGTGTATGTAAAAATTTAAATGGAAATTCAATAGATATGTACTACCATCACATTTCAAATAAACAATATATTCAATATCCTTTAACTATACTAAGCCATCATATTCCTAACAAATAAAAATCATAAACATAACATTGACAAGGAATGCAAGCCAAGATACATAACTGAAACCTGATGTTGGAATACAAATGCAACAACCACGTTCCACCCAACCATATAACATAACAGTCAAGTTCACTTGCCTTTTTCACCCCCTAGCTTGACCATGAGTCCATAAGGGCAAACTGAATTATCCTCCTTAGCTATAGTCACCATCCACAGATTAGAAACTCCTTTGCATCACACTAACAATTCTCATAACAACAAATAGTTTCTTTTCTCAACATCCACAGATCAAGAATTCCTTTGCCTCACACTAATAGTGCTCATAACAACAAATAGCTTATTTTCCCCAACATACTAAGCATTGTCCTGCCTCCTCCATATGTTGTTTTTATATGCATTCTTGTGCCTAGGTCTTTCCTTCCCTCCTTGGGAAATTCACAGCTTTACAAATCCTTGATTTTTAGGGGCTTATAGTGGTCAAATTCCACATTTTCCACTTGTAAAAATCATCCTTGAGGTAACTCAAACATGTTCCCCCCTCATGGAGTCATGGTAAACTATTTTTAACCTAGTTGTTCCATTTGTCTTCCATCATTTAATTTATTAAAGGTTTCTCTTTCACACGTGTCAAAATAAAATAGGTTAGTTGGGCAAGTCAAATCTTTGCCCAACAGTCATCAAATAGTTAATTACAACAATAAAAATTCCAAATTCAGATTTGCCATAAATGGCAAATAATTTCCAAATCCAAATTTTCCATAAACATAAATTTATTTCAAAGTTCACTTAGAATTTAATATTCTAAAGTTTGAGGATATTACATCCTCTCCCCCTTAAGTACAACATTGTCTTCAAGGTTTATTCCTCTCTCAGAATAGGGTTGGATAAGATTTCCACAAATCTTCCTCCAATTCCCAAGTGGCCTCCTCAGGGCTAAAGTGCTTCCATTTCCCTTTTACCTGAGGGATGGCTCTGTTCCATAGTACTATTTCTTTCATGTCCAGAATGCGCAGAGGTTCCTCTTGGAACTCGCCTTCTGGTTTCACCTGCACCATGTTCCAATCAATGATGTGAGTAGTATCATGAATATACTTTTTTAATAAGTAAACATGGAAAACATTATGAACTTTTAAGTTTGTAGGAAGTGCTATTTGATACGACACATCTCCAATTCGAGTTAAAATCGAGAAGGGGCCACAAAACCTATGCGCCAACTTTGAAAAAATTCCTATCTTTAGAGAGCTCCTCCTTGCTTTGACTTTCAGATATACATGGTCCACAATTTGAAATTCCTGGTGTCTACTTTTTAAATCTGCGTAGATTTTCTGTCGGTCTTGGGCCTCCTTTAAATTTTGTTGTACCCTTTTTACCATTTTCTCCATTTCCTGGAGCATTTTCGGTCCCATCATAAGAATTTCAACTAGATTATCCCAACTAATTGAGGTTGTTCATTTCCTTCTGTATAATTCTTCGAAGTGACTCATCTTGGCTGATGTATGATAGCCATTATTGTAATAAAATTAAAGTAAGTGTAGGTACTCCTCCCACTTAGTTGGTTTCATTCTTACGTACATTCGTAACATGTCTTCCAAAATATGATTTGTTCGTTCGGTTTTCCCATCCGTTTGTGGATGGTAGCTTGTGCTGAATTTAGGTTAGTATCCAATCCTGCAAACAATTCCTTCCAAAACTTTGACATAAATTTGACATCTCTATGGGAGATCACCATCTTAGGAATTCCATGCAATCTAAATATTTCTTTCATAAAAATTTCAACAATATTAATTGCTTTATAAGTAGATTTCACAGGTATAAAATGTGCAGATTTTCTAAGTTTATCAATCACTACCATAATCAAGTCATTTTTCTTTTGATTCTTAGGCAAACCTGTGATGAAGTCCAATGAGATAATCTCCCACTTCTATTTTGGTATAGGTAGAGGTTGTAGCAGATCGGCTGGATGTTGATGTCCAACCTTTACCTATTGGCAATCTAAGCATTTAGATAGATATCTAGTTGTTTCACTCTTCATGCTAGGCCAATAAAACAATTTTCTTCAGGCTGTTATCATTTTCTGGTATCCTGGATGACCAAAATATCGCCTTTTGTGAAATTCGTTACGAATTGTTAATTTTAAATCAGTAGAATTAGGTACATACAACCTGTTTTTGAACCTTAGTAGTCCATTTTTATCTAAACTTAGATCTGTTTGTTTAATGTTTTTGCATTTTCTTACAATTATGTTGTTGTTTTGATGTACTTTTCATCATTACTGCTTGCATATTTTATTCTTTGTTCGATGTTGTTTTCTTCTTTGCTAACACTTGTCTCATAAAGTTCGTTAGTCCTCCAACTTAGAGAATATGCAACTTTGTTTTCTTTACCTTTGATGTTTTGTACTTCAAAATCAAATCCACTTAAAAAGGCTAGCCATCTCACTTGCCTTTCATTGAGATCTAGTTGATTGAATAAAAATGTTACACCACTCTTGTCAGTTAGTATTAGAAACCTTCTCCCCATTAAATATTGTCACCACATTTTTAGAGCATGAATTGCGGTTGCTAATTCCAAATCATGTGTAACGTAATTTTGTTCATGTTCTTTCAGTTTACGTGATTCGTAACAGATGACGTGTCCATCTTGTGTTAGGACCCCTCCCAAGCCTTCTTTGCTTGCATCCATGCAAACTATAAAATCTTTATCGAGATCCACTACCCTTAGGATAGGTGTTGTAGTTAACAGTCCTTTTAATTTATCAAAGTTGTCCTGGAACTTTTGTGACCAATTAAATCTTATTCCCTTTTTTTGTAGGGATGTAATTGGATGTGCGATCTTAGAAAATCCTTCAATAAATCTTCAGTAGTAACTGGTAATTCCCATGAATGATCTGATGTTTGCTACATCCTTAGGAATAGGCCATTCCATAATGGATTTTATCTTTTCTGGATCAACTATAATACCCTCTTCGAGTATCACGTGTTCTAGTTACTGTATCTTTCTTTGGTAGAAGTTGCACTTATCAAACTTCACATACAAATTATGTTTCCTTAAGGTCTGCAATACTATTTTCAGATGTTCTTCATGTTCTTCTTTCGTTTTCGAGTAAACTAAAATATCATCGATAAACACCAACACAAAGTTATCTAGATATTGACTGAATATACTATTCATCAATCACATAAAGGTTGTTGGTGCATTAGTAAGACCAAACGAAATTACCACAAACTCATAGTGTCCGTAACATGTCATAAATGTTTTTTTATTTATATCTTCATCTTTTATTCTGACTTGGTGATAACCAGACCTTAAATCTAACTTAGGGAAGATCCTTTGTCCCTCAACTTGGTCAAATAGGTTGTTAGTTCTGGGTAAATGATACTTACTCTTGATCTTCATCCTATTTAGTTGTATATAGTCAATGCATAGTCTTAAGGCCCCATCTTTCATTTTAATGAAAATAATTGGTGCTCCCCAAGGTGAGACACTTGGTATGATATATTATTTATCTAACAGTTCTTGTAGCTGAATTTTTCAGTTCTGTTAATTTGGGTAGACTCATTCTATTAGGTTCCTTAGATATCGAGGAAGATCCAGGTAGTAGATCATTAAAGAAATGTATCTCTCTTCTTGGAGGTAGTTCTGGTATTTCGTCCACAAATACATCTTTAAACCCATGTAGGACTGCAAAGTCATCTAGACCGGGTTTGTTTTCCTTTTCTAACAGATTAGTTACTTGAATAGCATAAACTTGGCAACCTTTTCTCATACATTTCTTAAACTACATGGCTGATATCTGCCTAACCGAAACTAGTTTTCTAATCCCTTGTATCCTAACTGTGTTGTTTTCATCTCTGTAAAAGAGTGAATTTTCGTAACAATTTAAAATTACTTTATATTTCTCTAACCAGTCCATTCCAATGATTAAATCATAAGATCCTAAAGGTAAAATGTTTAGATCTAACTTTGTACTTTGACCTTCTATGCTAAGTTCACATTCAGGAATATAATGTGTTACCTTCCTGTTGGTCCCTGTTGCTAACTGTACTAAACAAGACTTATCATGCTTTACTTTCTTGATCTTGTTTAATTTTCCTAAACCAGGATTAACATAACTTAGACTAGCTCCTAGGTCAATTAATATGGAAATGTGGTTATCATGAATTTTACCTTCAACCTCCATGATAGTGGATTGATGATCAACTTTCCTTCCATCCACAACTCCATTAATTCTGTGCATGATTCTACCCAAATCTCCTACTGTCGAAGCTTCTTGCAGGTTATGGACTGTAGTTCGTGTCGTGGAAATTAAGCGTGGACAATTTCTCTTCAAGTGAAGTTATCCACACTCCCAACACTTCAATGGTTCTCTGGGGCTGTCCCCAACTTTCTTGACTCCCAAGTTAACTAGCCTACCTCCCCCTTGAGAAATCTAGGTTTTGGAATTATATTCCTTCTTTTGGAAACTTTTTGCAATATTTCAGAAAGGGGTTGGTTGGAACCCTTTCTTTCGTTGATTCATTATGTCATGTTTCTTATCCTTCCATGCCTTGGGAATTTCAGATGTATGCTTGTATTGATCATAGAACATCTGATCCTTTCTAAACACTTCATTTAAAGAATTGGGATTGTCAAATTCAATTCTGTTTTTTACAACTATGGTAGACAACTTAAGAATCGTTGTATCTTACTTTTTCTTCCTTGATGTATGGTACAAATCTCAATAGTTCTAGAAATTTATTTATCAGATCATCCATGGTCATTTGTCTGAGTATTAGCTCATAGAATTCCTTAGTCTTTCTTTCATAATAGCTGACAAATATTGTTTCTTGAAATATTTATTAAAATCTGACCATTCCATTTGTTTCTCTTTCAATCCCTTAGCCAATTTCAGGTCTTGCCACCAGATACTTGCTTTTCCCTTCAAGTTGTAAATGATCATTCTGACTTTCATATTACTAGAGTAATTGTAAATCTAGAATTATTTCTTTATATATTGTAGCCATACTTCAGCCTCTTCACCTGTCCTTGATTCTTCGTCAAAGGTGGACGGTTTTATTTTCTTGAATTCACCTTCGAGGTGATCTACTTGTTATCTTTTTCTTCTTGTAGTTGTTTTGTTTCCTGTCATAGGTGTGTCTTTGGAAGAACTATTCTCATTTTCTATTTCATGACCAGAGTTTTTAGAGGACCTTTTGCTAACTTCTTCCTCCTTGTCATTGTCCTTTGGGCTCTTCTTTGTTACCATACTACGTAGCAATATTTCATTTATTTCTAACTATTATTCCTATGCCTTTTTCAACTTTTCGTTATCTTATTTAAATGCATGTAATTCCACGATGAGGTTCTTAATTGTTTCCAAAACCTAGGTGGTTGAACTTTCTTCGTTTTTATGCCCTGGTTCTTTAGGAAGTTCTTGATTAGGATTCTCTTTAGGTCTGATTTCTTCTTCATTCTCTGTTGACATTATCACAACAGACCAACAATTTTTTTTTTTGTAATAGAAAACATATTTGTTAGTTTCTATTCAAAAAAAATAAAAGAATTAAATTAATTTGGCATTGCCTTGATCTCTAAGTGTTGTAACCTTCAACTCTGATACCATATGTAATGTACCCCAAATTTCCCAAATAAAAAGAAATTGTTAGGGGACATTAAAGTTCCTTGACTCTCAAACATTGATCGCGACACAAAGATAATCCAATTAAATATATCTTTATTCTTTTATTGTATGCATATCAGATTTATCGTCGTTATTGGATTGGAATCATACACTTATTTTTTATTGAAGAAAAATGTGACCATGATTGTCATGGCCCTTAGAATAACCACAATGTCTATGTCAAGACATGTTATCCATAATACATTGCATAATATACTATCATTAATAATATATTTTCTACTTCTACATAACTCTCCTAGCTCTGATAAACAATATAGACTATAAATATAGACTATCTACAACAATAACACTAACCATAATGATATATATCATTTATAATATAAGATATCATATGGATACCATAACAACATATGACTTTAGCATAGTGTATCGAACATATACCATAACAACATTGTTCGCAACCCTATTCGACTGGTAACATAACTCGACAATAAAGGGGTTCAAACCAGATGAAACCCACAGGCTTCCTTCCTAACCCATTTTTCCTTCTTTAACACAGTTTTCGGGAACTGGCCCTTTTTCTTCATCCCTCAATTGCATGTTACCACAGGCTTTGACCCGGTGCTATCAGATAGGTCCTTATCTGGAGCATTGATATCTTTGGGGCTCTGGAACTTTGGCTTCAGAAGCTCTTTCTACTTCGTGCCTTATTCCTCATGAACACTGAATTGGCAAACTTTGCGAAGTGGGGTGGATCAACGGTCCATGAATTCCTCAACAACTGACGGTTGGGATTTATTACAGAACTTTGGCTTTGGAATTTCTGGGTTTTCCATACTCTCCAACCTTCCAGAGTTCTCAGTCTCTAGAATGTGGTATCGATTTCCACGTACCTTCTCCCAATCAATGGTCGAGATTAACTTTGATCTCCGGGAGTTCTTGACTCAATGCAGCTGCAACACAATTCCTTTGGAGTACCAAGTCTCCAGACCTTGGGATCAGGCACCATGCGTCTATTAGGGACCATGGTATCCGTGCTTGAACTAATAAATACTAAAAATGTCACATCAAATTTAGTATTGTTGGATTAAGACATTGATCGTTCCGCAATTGTACCCATGCTAACATGTACCCCTTATGGGAAATTGTGGTTTGGATTGTGGGACTGCCTTGTGGAATTATCTATCACACAACTTCGATCTCCGCAATGCCTCTCGGCCATCGATCTTAATAGATCGTGATCAAAGTTTAAAGTAGCCATGATCTAGCTAACTTCTTCGCCAAGTTTAAATACCTTGTGCCACCACTCGGAGCACCACGTGGCAGGACACATAAAGCCAACATGCAGCCCAATCAGGGGGGTGACATATGTCACATTCTAACTTCATTTCTATCTTAGAAAGGTTATTAACTCATTGGCATGGGGCACATGTCCCATGTGTCCACGTCATCCCTAGCGACGTCAGCAGGCCATGTCACTTCAGGACTTCGGGCTTCAAGAGATTTCACCTTAGCATACCCCGTTTCTCCCGAACGTCGAACTACCGAAATTTCTTACCTTCTTCTCTTGTCTTAACCCTACGGTTCTGATCCATCCTTGTTCAAATCCAACAGTAAACATTTCTCCCCCACGGATCTACGATGTATATCCTCTTCACGACTTCAAAACTTCGGGCTTCGACCCTTTCTTCTCTATCACACATAAAATTTGTTGAAGTTGCGAAGGACAAAGTACTTAGGGTTTAATCCGTATGCACATTTCTCCATATCTAATGGTTCTGAAGGATCCTCTTCCTCCCAAATAGATCCCACGACCCAACTTCAAACCTTGCAGTTCCAAACCCATGGTTACTGCAATCTCTTTTCTCTACAATTGTTCTTGAACCTCTATACCTCTTGAGCTTCCAAACATGGCCAATGCCAAGTCAACAGTGATTTCAACAAGTTACGTCACTTTGGGAGTATGTACTTTGGGGAAAACCAATTTCTAACATCATAAATCACCCGAAGTGTTGAAGGTTGAAGTTAACACTGACCGTTGATCTAAATCATAAATCAAGCTAAGTTTTGTCCTTGGCTTATTCTAATGTTTGATTTCCATTAAATTCTAGCATAGTTTACCAAACCCTTGTTTTTCGTCTTTTGCAGGTTGTGCAAATCGAGGTAATCAGATGAAGGAAACATCTTACTCGAAAGGTATTCGAGTTCTGGTCTATCCGCACATTACTTCAGTTACAAAAATACTTTTTTTATACTTCTTAGAACTCTTCTTAAAATACAAGAGGTTGTGGAGTCTTTGATCTATGGTACTCCAACTATAATATTTGAACAATGATCGATTGAATACAATGGTTTTCTTTTGCAAGATACTTTGAATTCATCACTATATTTCTGTGGTAATGAAGAATGTATTCAGACTGTTATTAGTTATATCTATTCTCTATGGTAATTTTGTATGTACACATTTAAATGGAAATTCAATATATATGTACCACCATCACATTTCAAATAAAAAATATATCCAATATCCTTTAACTATACTAAGCCATCATATTCCTAACAAATAAAAATCATAAACATAACATTGACAAGGAATGCAAGCCAAGATACATATTTGAAACCTAATGCTGGAATACAAATGGAGCAGCCATGTTCCATCCAACTATAGAACAGAACAACCAATTTCACTATCCTTGTTCACCCCCTAGCCTGACCATGAGTCCATAAGGGAAAACTCAATGGTCCTCCTTAGCTATAGTCACCATCCATAGATCATAAAATCCTTTGCCTCACACTAACAGTTCTCATAACAACAAATAGTTTCTTTTCTCAACATCCTTAGATAAGAAATTCCTTTGCCTCACACTAGCAGTGCTCATAACAACAAATAGTTTCTTTTCCCCAACATATTGAGCAGTGTCCTACCTCCTCCATATGTTGTTTTTATATGCATTCTTGTGCCTAGGTTTTTCCTTCCCTCCTTGGGGAATTCACAGCTTTACAAATCCTTGATTTTTAGGGGCTTCTAGTGGTCAAATTTCACATTTTCCACTTGTAAAAATCATCCTTGAGGTAACCCAAACCTGTTCCCCATTCATGGAGTCATGGTCAACTATTTTTAACCTGGCTATTCCATTTTTATTCCAACATTTAATTTATTAAAAGTTTGTCTTTCACATGTGTCAAAATAAAAGAGGTTAGTTGGGAAAGTCAAATATTTTCCCAACAGTCATCAAACAGTTAATTACAACAACAAAAATTCCAAATTCGGTTTTGCCATAAATGGCAAATAATTTCCAAATCCGAATTTTCCATAAATGAAAAATTTATTTCAAAGTTCACTTAGAATTTAATATTCTAAAATTTGAGGATATTAAACATAGTAACAATGGTGTACTTAGAATTATTATGTTTATAGACGGTGACATTTATCTATTTATTAGCGATCCCCTTACCCTAAACACTTTTATCAGTGATATGACTTTGATCTTGATATCTCTTAGGGAAATAATTTTAAGATTTACATTGTAATTCCTTTCTTGAGCATTTGAGTTGTGGATATTTTAAACCATGCATGATCTATTTAATTTAATTTATTTTATTTTATGTATATGCAACCACATCTAATATTTTTATAGTTTGCAACATGTTTAGATATTGAATGGTAATATATTAATTTACATAGTTTCTTATTTATCCTAATAATCTATGTTGATATTAGAAGTAATAATATGGTTGATATGCATGTTTAATAGTACAATATTTTTTATGATATGTTAACATGATGATTCAAAAATTGAGTTTATGTTCATGTATTTTGTATATTTAAAAGTAAAATGTTTAACAAATAATGTGGTTTATAATTTAAAAATTAAATTTCTAACATGATTTTGTGATGATTTGGTTTTTAGCTAAAATGTTTGTTAGTTTACATAATTTTATCATTGCTTTTGGAAATATTTATAAAATTATGCCCCCAATGTTGAGTAAAACCACAATTAATGAAGTAATTTAAAATTTG